>LPNX010210159.1:52109-185420 GCA_001517045.1 Pseudotsuga menziesii
GCTCCAGAATCGTGTTTGATTCGATGGACAGGTCGTGTCCCGATTTCGGATTCGACCGAAGGTCGAATCCCCTTCGTGTCGGACACGAATCGTGTCCGATTCGTTCCCCACGGGACACGAAGGGGGGTAACAGCGAATCCGGTTTCTTAGCTGATAATCAATCCATGCTATATCCCGTGTGCAATACTGGCTTAGAAAATAGAGAAAATATCTATTTGTTGCATCATGGTAGCCTAGCTACAATATATGTGATAACAGGTCAAAAAGAGGAAATCGTCCACCTCAAACAACATCTTTTGAAGGTCGTACCATCCTAAGGAGGGCGTTGAGGGAAAAAGACATATTGCGGTTAGATGGGGCATGACTTCCTCCTTCCAAGCTCAACTTTTCATCATGTTGAAGCTATCATCTTATTTCATCATTTTTTATGTTATATGGGTTTAGTCCCCTGATTGTGGGTGACAAACCCTAAAAATTCATTTTAAACTCAAATTAGATAGGTCGGCCCGGAGGAAGGATTAAGTGAGGTTTTTTTTCTTATAAATAAGGCATCCTCCTCTCATTTGTAACTAAGATCATGGGATCAAATATGATTGAATTTTAATTCTACTTGTGTACATGAGAGACGAAGTGGTACACACCTCCTTTCTTGGCTCTTCTAATGTTTTTCAAGGATCAAATTTGATGTTTGAGATTTCCTTACAATCTTTCAAGGCTATTCTAAGCTGAAAGGATTCATGAGGCTCTTTCTCTTCTCCTTATCTCTCTCAATTGTGGTAAGATCTTGAACCTCTTTTTTTGCACTGTCAGAGGCATCCAGGTTAATAAGAGCAATTTAGGGTTTTTTGGTAAGACATTCCTCTTGAAGGATCTCTCTTATTTGGGCCTTGGCATCTTGTTTTCCCTAATTAGGTCAAGTGCTAACATAACCTAGGGTTCTTAGCCTTGCCCTAATTCATTCAAATATTGAATTGTCAATTCTTGGTAGAAATACTAGCCCCATTTTCTCATTGCCTAGAGGAATAAGACCTAGGTATAGTTCCCTCATATTCACCATTTCAGTTTTACTTAATTCCTTGTTCAATATTGAAAAATTACAACAAAAAAAAATAGAAATATATAACCGCCCCCCCAACCCCGCCCCCAAAAAAAAATTAAATATTTTGAAAAATCCAAAAATATATATTTTTCATTGTACTTTGATTTATATTCAATTTACTTGCAAAATTTCAAAGTTTACCGTGGTTATTTATTTCTGAATTATTTATCTTGAAAATCCATAAAAGTAAAAAGAATAAAAAAAAGGTGTGTTTTGCAGCATGTAGAGGCCTTAAACTAGGGTGACATCAGCTGTAGGAGAGTGATTTCAGCTCCTAGGGACTGGTACAGCCCTAGCACAGGTCTGGTTGACAGTTTTGTAGGCCCATTTTTAATTCAAGTTATCATCAAAAATTAGGTAGGGTTTACAACCTCTACAATAATCTCTTCGTATGTGGCGAATTCACCCTTCTCCAAAAATTATTTCAGCAGCAAAAACCCTAATCATCCATGAAAAGAAAAGAGATGGAAAATCTCACGTTGAGCTTGCCCCTTAACTTCTTCCTCCTAAAGATATTCAACTAATGTTGGATGGGAGCTCCCATATTTCCAACCATACCGTTAGCAAATGAATCTCTCCTCTATTTATATTGTTCACCTAAAACCCTAATGAATAAAATAATATTGAATGAGAGATAGATGTTGAAGAAGTACAATGCTCCTCCAAATGTGTAGAACATGCCTCGAATAAAGTGTATTGCCCAAAATACCTCGAAGTGAAACATGCCTCCAAATATGTGGAATCCGCCTCAAATGATGTGTAATGCCCCCAACAGATCTCTTGCAACTTGTAACTGCCACTGAACTCTAAGACTCTTTTGTTGTGCTCGACGAAAGAGTAAAGCCCATTGAATTGGGAAATGGCCCCTACATGTTCAGTGGGTAGCAAATAAGTGAAGGAAAAATTGGTTAAGAATAGTATAAAACATAGTGCATTGAGAAGAAATAAAACACTTATTGTCACATCCGTGTTAGATAGATATACCATGATGTAGATCCTGTTCCTGAGCATAGAGCCAGTGCTTGCATGAGCATGAGCAGAGCTATACGGAGTTGATCATCGATGATGTGCTATATCTTTAGAGCTATTCAGAGTCACTCAGAGCATCCTCCAGACCCCTTTGTCACATGTTGTTCCCTACATGACCCCATGAAGATGAGTTAGCTCGGTTATGGTCCAGTAATAGAGCGACAGAGATCAGTGTTGGTGTCTTTCCTTGCCCATACTTGTCAAAGATCATCCTTTGGATTCATGCAGCATAGTAGGTATATGGAAGAGCAGATATATTTTTATGCACTTGGATGCCAGGCATTGTCTTGTTTATTTATAGTAGTAGTTTGACTTGGCATGAGGTGATTAGCTTGGTGATCCTGTGTTTCATTTGATTACTATTTGTAGGCTTACTATTGGATTGGTCATGTTGCCTTGATTGCAAGGCTCTTATGTATGCACACTAGTTCCTTCCCCATTTTGGTATAGACTTGGTCACCTTTGTCCTATTGCTAGCCTTGGCACCACTTATCACTATATCCACCCATCGACTCTTCCATACTTTGGATCCTTACCCTGACTGAGACGTGTGATCTAGAGGACCTTCCCCTTTGACCTCTATGTATACTGGACCCCATGTTATTTGTGTCTTGGCTCTAGAGTGTGTGGGAGCATAGCTTCAACTATGGATCTACTTCCTGTTAGATTGCCACTGATGTTGTAGTGGTGGGTAGAGTTGTGTTTTCCACTAGGTTTCATCCCATTAGTCCTCGAAGCAAGTACTACTGCCGTCGTTACATTACATATGTGTATCATGCTATATTCAAAGAAAGTGAAGTGCAAGCCAAAAAGGGCTAATGTGAAATTAAAGTGAAAGAAAAGGCCAATAAAAATAGATGAGGAATAAATGCCAAATCTAAATGACTATTGGCCAAGTGAAAGAAATGTAATGATTATTCCTCATAGAGCCCAATGGGCACGGATGTGAGATGGAGTAAAGGACAACTATTTCTAAGTGTCCCCTAGAACCCCATTGCATTATAGTCACCTGTGTATTCAACACAAGGTTTCTAGAAATGATCCTCACAGAGCCTAAGGCAGGATTGGATGTGAGCTACAGATTACTTGTTAGAGTCTAGTGGTGGTTGTCTAAGCACTCTATCCCATTTATGAGACACTCCCATCCCTGATTGTTCTCCAACGTGCATATGTCATTGTGGTCCCTGTATACCCTGTCTATCCAAAGGGCCACATTATCAAAGTTTACAAGTCATTCCCTTTTGCCTTAAACCTTGTTTTGATCACCTCACCCATTGCTAGTAGGATGACCAAGTTTACAAGTGTGCATACATTCGAGGCTGCTTGAAAAGGTAATGAGACTACTCTAACTTAGGCCTGATTTCTTCTGTATTTTTGATGGATCACCATAGCATGTTGCTTATTGTTTTAGTTGATCTACTAACATAATTAAGGGAGCATTCTTTCATCCCTTGGTGCTCACAGGTTCTCACAGCTTCAATTATTCCATTATTTGACCAATTTGACTTGGTCAACTCAATTTGACCAAGCCCAATATAGTGTCCCGAAGACTTTGTATCCAGACTTTTGATTTTTGGTTTTTACCATCCATTGGGATCCCATATATGATTCCATGCTTCAGTTGGCCATGGTATGCATCTATTGGTGAGATCTTTATTTATTATAATTTATTAGGGCCATGCTTTTATTGTTTAGGCATGGATTGAGCTACACAGTGGATATTCGATGGATTTTGGTGGTTCTTGTGATCACCATTTGTGGATTAGGGGTCTTTGATTTCATTGGCACAATTGGAAATGGCCATTTTTAGCATATTACAACTTCAACCATATATACCAACACATAATTTAAAAAAATTAAGTGACCATTGACTTAGCAAACTAAAACCCTTATTTTCCACATCCAAAGATTTAACAATCAAATCCTTTAGTGCTTCAAAACCCAAGTTAGTTTTTCTTTTAGAACCCTAGGTACCAAGTTTTTTTTTGGATTCCATTTGCCTGTTCCAGGAACTACCCTACCTAGAGGGAAATCGCCCTCCTTGGGCATTTCCACCTTCTGTTGTTTTTGTAACTTGGGTATGCTTATCCTGTGTTTTTTAGGACCAAGCAAGAAGAGATCAAATCCCAACAGGCCTCCTTTAAACAGGAGACAGAGTCGCATATCAATTCATGGGAACAAGTAGTTCGGGGGAAGGACAAAAACAAAAACCCTGTCACTGCAGTAGAGGAGGTCGTACAAGCCAAACTTTTCGAAGAACAGACCAGACGCACAAGAGAACTGAACTTGAAAGTAAGAGGTCTCCCTCAACCTCTTCCTTCCGCAAACCCTATGGAGGTAGGAGTCAGGTTCCTGAGAGATACCCTCAACCTTCCAGACTTAACCTTGGACAGGGCTTGGGTGGGCCTCGACTCCACCCTCTTCATTAGATTCCGTAACGCAGCAGATATGCTTTGTGCCCTTAGAGCTAAACGCAAATTGTTCTCACTCCCAGACAGGATATTCCTTGATGAGGACCTTACCAGAGCGTAGGTTGCAGAACTCAAACAGTCTAGGGAACAGGTCGCAGTAGGAAGGAAAGTAGGAAAATGGGCGGTAATCAGAAATCTTCGGGCGGTTATTTGAGATTCCTTCCCGCCTGGATGGACACCTCGAACATGAAGCTCTAAATGATGGGGTCAATCGGAGAGACGGCAGGGCATGAGTATCACTGTCCGTTGTTGGAATGGAAATGGATCTTTCTAGTCATCCCCAGGTCTCCTGTATGACGCACTGGCATCAACAGATATCCTCCTCGTGACCGAGACCCATGCGAGCCCTGTACGACCTCTTTCGGACATCACTGGTTACCACTGGTTCTTAGTCTGCAGACAGGAAACAAGGAGCTCTGGTGGAGTCAGGGGATTAGGAGGAGTTGCTTTCCTGCTCAGAGACTCTCTCAGGAAGGTCTCCTTGATGGCCTACGATGAGTACGCTAGATTCATGTGGATCCGGGTCAAAACCAAGATCTCCCCCCTGAGACATGTCTACTTCGCAGTCTGCTACTTTCCACTCGCGTCCTCATCATTTGCCATCCACAACGGAATAGATGGGGACCCTTTTATGGATCTATACACCGGCATCACTCAGTACTTTGCTGATGCAGAGGTCATACTTATGGGGGATTTTAATGCCCGTACTAAGGACCTCTAGGTTCCTCTCCATGATCGATCCGAAGACGTGTTTTGCACCAAAGGACTTGATCCCGCAGTAGTAGGCCTCCACCGGACCTCAGAGAATGCCCTGGGCCCCACTACAACATACGGCAAGCATCTCCTGCAACTGGGGGAATCACATGAGTTGCTTATTCTGAATGGCCTCCCCTGCTTCTTGAACTCTCATTTTTTCACGTGCCAACCACATGGTGGTGGGGCTAGTGTGGTGGACTATGCTCTACCCAGCCAAAGCCTACTCCCTTTCATCCAAGACCTTTCCATTCTCCCCATACCCCTAGCTGACCACGCACTTCTCTCTCTCCATTCAAGTCGACCCCCTCCTTCCAACCCCGNCAAGCATCCCTCCCCCCCCAGACCACCTTCTGCTTTGAGGAGGGCGACCCTTACATTTTCCTTTTTGATCTCCGCCAGATCCTTCCTCCTGAAGCCATTTTCTCCTCACTTGACTCAGTTGCTGCCAAGTACCAATGCCTCTCGTTTGCAATCTGGAAAGCAACGCTTAACTCCTTCCCCCACTCCATTCGTACCCCCTCAGCCACCACTAAACCGTCCTCCTACCCCATGAACAAGCGGTACGACGAGGACTGCAAATCACTTCACCGATAACTTCGTAATGCCTTCCTCTACTCTTGGCCTACTTACCCCCAAGTACAAAGATCTTACCGTCGTCTCCTTCGTCGGAAGAAACGACATTTTATCTCTCAGAGAAGACGAGAACTCTCAACCCTCCTTGTCCACTCCCCCAAATAGTTCTGGTGTACCATCCTTTCCCGACGCTCCCCTCTGTCATCTGACCTTGACCCTACCTCTATGTTCTCCCACACCTCCAAGCTCTATGACATTCTCGGCCAGGATGACATCCATGTGACTTCCCCCCTCCTCCTGCCACCTCTTCACAAACAATGATGTCACAGAAGCCATCCGGGCGATGAGTAGCAGCAAATCAGCAGATGAGGAAGGCTACCAAGCAGATTTCTTCAAGCATGGTCTCCAGGTCCTGGTTAGCTACTTGGCTGATCTATTTAATCACGTGGTGCGTGAAAGATTTCCATCGGTCTGGTCTCATCATATCATCCATCCGATTCACAAGTAGGAGCCACCTCTGAACCTAACAACTACAGAACGATCATGGTAGGCCACATGTTCTCAAATCTCTATGCTACCGTTCTCCACATGAAGCTTTAGAGGGACTTTGAACAGAGAAATCTTAGAGCTCGAGGCCAGGTAGGGTTCAGACCGGCACATCAGACCATCAACCACATCTTTACTCTCCGAGCCGTGATTGAGGAGGCACGTCACCGTTCTTCGAAAGTCTACTGCTGGTTTGTAGTCTTTCGGAAAGCATTCGACTCGGTTTCGAGAGAGGACCTATTGCAGCGACTCAGAGACATTGGCGTCTCGTCGATCCTATTGACAACCATCATGTGTCTATACGAGTTCGTTCGGGGCCGCCTTCGCACAGCACAAGGGTTATCTGATTTCATTCGCAGCACCATTGGGGTGGAACAAGGTTGCTCGCTGTCCCCCACCTTGTTTGGAATCTACATAGACGAGTTGGAGACCTTCCTCCAGGAGCACACATAGGGAACAAATGGATGCCTCCTCCACCAGGTCCTGATCTCTATCCTGCTTTTCGCCGATGACATTGTCCTCCAGGAGCACACACAGGGAACATATGGATGCCTCATCCACCAGGTCCTGATCTCTATTGTGCTTTTCGCCGATGACATTGTACTCCTATCTTCCTCCATGGAAGGTTTGTAAAGACAGCTTGATGCTTTAGCCCTGTTCTGTGAACTTAGGAAGTTGATGGTAAATTTGGGCAAAACAAAGATTATGATCTTCAATGGAACAAAGAAAACATCAGACCTTCGTTTCCTATTCAAAGGGGAGGAAGTTGAGATCACCAGTACTTATACCTATTTAGGAGTGCAGTTCTCTACCCCGCTTCAGTCTACGACCAGCCCTCCAACCTCGAATCAACAAGGGGTACGGGTCTCTAGCCCTCCTTGAGAGACAGTGTTTTCGTCACCGTTTTTAGGATATCTCATCCAAGATGGACCTGCTAAATACTTTGATCCGTCCCACTGCTTTATATGGATCAAAGATCTGGGGCCCCTCCCTACTCAAGTCAGATTGGGCATCAGCTGAAAGAGTCCAAATCCTCCTTCTCCGACGTATCATCAGTTGCAAGCAGACAGTACTATAACACATCATCCTCGCTGAATTTGGAGCCCAACCCTTTTGCCTCGAGATAGTTTTCAGATTGGTCTTCTTCCTACATCGGATCCGAGGGCTAGACGACTCATCAAACATGATAGGTACCCGTATCTAGCTTATTGCTCTGCCTAGACTATTGCTAGTGTTACTCACCCAGGCAGGGCCAAGTGTTGGCTCACAGGGGTCTCGAGCCTTCTTGCTTCAGTGGGGATCCAGTTAGATCATCTTCCTCCATTCCAGTACTCTCTAGATCCTCTGGGTCGCCTTCTGCCTATTTGACAAGAGTTGAATAAGATCATTAGAGAGGATATTTACAAGCAATTCATCCAGGTCATTTGGATCAATCCTTCGGGAGGATTGCGCCCAAAGATGGCTTTCTATGTTGAACATTTCTTGAAGATCAGAGATGGGCTCATTGTCTGGCCCCAGTATACGCTTCATCACTGGATGCATGCCATTCGGATTCCTCTCGGACAGTTCATAGTAGGATCACATAGACTCCAGGTAGAATCAGACCACCAGATCGATAGATCAGATAGGATCTGCCAACTGTGTCACCTACAGGAAGTTGAAACTGAGTCACATTTTATCTTCAGATGTCTTGTTTACTATGAGATCAAAGGACGCTTCTACTGCTTGTTTAGGGGACCCCAAACTCTAGCTGTTTTCTTCAGATACATCGATCAGAGATGTCTAGCACTTTATATTCAGGAGGCTCTCAGGTTTCGAGCCCAGATCCTCCAGCCTCCCACCAAACCAGACACCACACAGCGAATCACCTTGTTCTTCAACATGCTACTGTCATCTAGTGGCACCAAGAGATCTACAGATCCTGATATCGACACATCTCCCAGATCATTAAAGGTTGGGGGCTCTCGACCCATGAGTTCTCAGCGGCAACTTCGTACCAGACCTCCCTCTACGAGGCATCCAGGACCGTCCAGGCCCTACCGACACCAGTCTAGAGGGAAACCCGCGCCTACCGGCCTCAACTTGCGACAGCAAACACTTTTACAGTTCTCTCAGTTTTCCTCATTCAACTTCGGATGTTAGGAGTACCAGACCCTCCTTGGTCTTTTCGGCTTTTGGATCTTGTCCACCTGAGCTCCTTCGCCCCTGTGCAGGACTACATGATCGGAACTGGAGTAGGAACTCTTCCATGCTTCAACCTAGCTCGACTTGTTTATTTTACTTCTATCTACTTCATTGCTTATATTGTATTTCCTTTTGCTTTAAAGGGAGATCATTTGATCCTCCCACATGCATAAACTACCATTGTAACCGACAGTCCTGTTGACCTACTTTGTGGTCATTAGTGGACATTAATAAAATTATCTTATCTTATCTTATCTAGATCTATGCACAAATCTCCCTACCAAGGAAAAATTATTCAAGGTTGACCATTAGATCCATTATTAAGCCTTTTCAACCAGATCTTTAAGTCTTTGTCTTGGTAGGTATTTCTATTTGATCTAGGGAATCACTTGCACACATATTTGTTTCACATTCTTGGGCTTATGTGTTTGTTGAGTCTGTCGGCCTTAATTGGTTGACAAGGGTCTCACCTTTGGTTAGGCTTTGGCCTAGCCTAAAGCAAAGAGAGCCTCTTCCAGTATGACAATTTCTCTTGCAATGGTGGAGGCCCTCTAAGGTCATCTAGTTTAGTTGCTTGTCCTCTTCCCATCCTAGACAGGATCCTTCATAGAGGCAACTACAACTTTGGTGATAACAAACCAAATCCAAAAGGAAAAAAAGATTTGTGATGGTAGGATGATCCCTCCTTATTGATATGACCCTTACCTTAATAACTAATTTTTGATGTTTCCTTGTTGTAGTTGAATCAACTTCCCTCTAGTGTGTTGGCACTTGATTGAATCTTGAAATGATTGAGATTCTTGTAAAATTTTTAGAATTCTTGATTTTTCAATTGTAGTTGTCCCCTCGCACTAGGATCATGCATTTGCAACCTCTTCCTCCTTTTTTATAATTGATTGGGTGTTTGCCACACAAGCATCCTTCTATTGGTTGCGGATATGGGTGTAGGGACTAAGACTCATGATGTCTTCAATGAATATTTATCCCTTGCTCTCGAACTCATTGAAAAATGACAATTTCATCTCTTGTGTCTTTTTCTAAATGTTTTGCCTTAGTGTGATTCAACAATTTTATGCTTATTAGTGGGGTAGCCCATTGATGGGTACATGGCGCTTTCTCATTGGGTGGACCTACATGCTTGTGATGGAGTCTTTGTTATCTTGGGCTCGCAAGTTCCCAGTATTGATATCCTTATTAAGTAGGATCCACTTTGATGTTTTGTGATAAGGAAAGTCAAGGATTACATATTGCTACGCAAGATCTCAAAGTCCCAAAGATTGGTGAAGCTTATTTCGAAACATCATGCATTGGGACATGTTGATGATCATTTTATTCCAATCACTTGATTGACCAATGCTCAAAATCCTAAAAGAGGAGAGGCTCACTTTGGGTTTTTAGGCATTGAGCTTAGTACTAGGACATATGTGACATCATGATTAGTGTGGGGTTAATATTGCATAAGGTAACTTATAATATATTGACTTTACTTTTCGTTGATTTTCTACCTCCCTAGCCGTGGATGCAAGCAAAGCAAGTTGGCCTTGTTAAGGTACACATGGTATTTTTTGGCTAGATGAATTACTTTGGAAGGAGGGGTCTACTTAAAAGCATTATTGTTGATACCTTAAACTTCCAAGGGGAGATCCTTATTGGTTGACACATGGTAATGTTATCATGAATCTTGTAGTTGCCCCGTGGGGTGATTCTATCCAGGATGGCATAGGAAAGGCAACTAAAGTTGCGACCTACGATATCCAAGACCTCTAAAAGAACTCAGATGTCACACCAGTCAAGGATATTGACACTTTAGACTTAATGAAAATACTAAGCTCAGGGGGTGTGCCTATGACCAAGATAGCCTTAAAATAAGGAAAATGAGTAGATAATCCATGGAATCTTGGTGGAATCTCTTAGTGGGATAGTTAATTAGAGTTTAAAACAATTACTAAGAGATTTTGAGCATCCAGGTGAAAAGCACCAATTCTACCCTAGGGTTTTAAGCAGAAAAATGAGATCTAGGGAAAAACGGTGAAATTAAACGAAATTGGATACTTAGATTGATTGTTGGATGTAAGATTAAACAAATGAAAGTGAAACCAACAATACCCAGTTTGCGGTTTCAGAAATACCCACTCCTCCCAAGGAGGGCGTCTTCCCCTAAGAAGCAAACCAGTGCT
Source organism: Pseudotsuga menziesii (assembly GCA_001517045.1). NCBI lineage: Eukaryota > Viridiplantae > Streptophyta > Pinopsida > Pinales > Pinaceae > Pseudotsuga > Pseudotsuga menziesii. Next base: position 62,945 of record LPNX010210159.1, read on the forward strand.
TAAGATGGGAAAATGGAGTCCGAAGACGATGAAAATTAAGACTTAGGGGTTTTATAATAAATCCAAAGTGGGTTTAGAGTTTTATATCCCGTCGCAAACTAGAACCTACAGATCTAAGGAATGAGGGTTTTAAATGAGGGTTTGATGAAAGGAAAATGCAACCCTGATTAGATATTCAGAAAAATGATAGATCTTACCTAGGAAAAACGTACCTGATGTTTTCGAAGATGAATGCCAAGGAGATGAAGATTATTTCCACATAGATCAAGTGAAGAAATGGTGAAAATCCAACTTTGTTAAAACGCCCAAGGAAGCCAAAAGCACCCTCTCTCCTGCCAAACCTAGTAAATAACAATGAGAACGGAAAGAAAAATGACAAATGCTGATGAGAAGCAAACAAACAAGAGAGTAAGAGATCATAAGACAAAAATACCCCTGTATCGATCAACCCGGAAAGCAGAGAAAGGTGGACGTCTCCCACAGGTGCGCCCCTCTCCAAATCGACTTCCCTTTCAAACAAATGGATCTAGAAATTTTTTTCCACAGATTCATCAATAATCTCCAATGCAAGAGAGAAATAATGTCAGTTAATCACAAAGAACAGTCTTCAATCATCCACAAAAGACAAGAGATCCCAGAAAGATTTTCTCTATTATTCCTCGAGACCCAATGGTGCCAAATTTCCCGATGGGATACAACGGGGGGGGGTCTCATCTTTATATAGCTTTTGAGAGACGCAAACCCTAACTTACTTTTACATCCGACGGTTGAGATTATAACATCATCAATGGTGGAGATCAATTTTACGGATCAACTTGACTAGATCAAGGGGGGTCTCGTCTTTATATAGCTTTTGAGAGACGCAAACCCTAACTTACTTTTACATCCGACGGTTGAGATTATAACATCATCAACGGTGGAGATCAATTTTACGGATCAACTTGACTAGATCAAGGAGGGCGCACTTTTTCTCTAATGCCACCTTGTCTAAGTAAAAAATAAGATATAACATAAGATGTGATCATGATAATACATCAAAAGGGGGTCACTATGGGCTTAATTCACCCTAGGCCCCATTACAACCTCATAACATATGATATAACAGTGTAATACATCAATTAGCCAAGTTGAGGGGTGCCCCTTGGGGGACGTCCTCACTGGCTGAGCCAAGAATAAAATAATCCGAACAACAATGCTGACTGAAACTGCTGAAGAATTGTCCGAGGAGCCAAACTACATCATTTGACAAATTTCCAAGCCATTTCCTTGACCCAATAGACCAAATCAATTTTTTCAGTGAATTCTCTAGTTCATTTTCTGGTGGTACATCCTCTGAAACGGATAAAAGTCATCATAACTTTGTCAAGGCTGAGAACTAGGGCAAACTGACTGTATTGGATGATTTGGAGACACAGAAGAATGGTATAAGTGACTATTCATACCCCTAAAACACTGCAATGCTCTAGGAGAACCAAAATCACTGCCATTTGTAATAAAATTTGATCATTTGGCTAATAATAAAGTGATAATAATCACTGATCATGAGATCTGGGGCCAAACTCTCAAAACTAAAACTGCAGTATTGGTCTTGGGCATGTCTGGAACAAATATAGGCAATGTTTTTTCCTGAGTCACTGCCTTGGGAATCATGTTTGACTTGGTCAACTGGGTTGACCAGGTCAAAGTACCCAAACTAGAGGTGAGATACTGTACCCATATGATCCTGCATGCTTCCAAGGTAAGACATGCTCCAATGGTGTATATCAAAAGCAAACTCAAATCATGTTATTCATAATCATGGTGACAACAATAGTAATAGTAAGTAAGATATACATGTGCCTTTGAAAAGTCTCAAAACCTTCTGGAAGTCTGCTTGTTCATGCCATACTTACAAAGCTTTAACAGTGTGCTATTGCTGGGTGAGGATGGAAAACAAAGCTATAACAGTGTGCTATTGCTGGGTGAGGAAGGAAAACAAAGCTAAAGCAAAGGGAAATGATTGACTTTGACTATGTGATCTCTCCGAATGATAACCAATACACTCAACCAAAGTGACATATGCATGACAGATAACAATAGAGGATGGTGGTGTCTTACAAGTGGATAAAGTACTCGGGTTTGTTTCCTTCAGGCTCTAGCAAGTTTTCCTTTTCATCACTTTCACAAATACAGGTCAACCCCTAAAGGCAGGTGCCCTAGAAGCCTTCTCAGCTCCAGTACTGACAAAGACATAACCTTTGCAGGCTAGTCACACCCTGTTGCCCTGTGTGGGCAAATGAGACGAACACTATACAAAGAGTGAGTGCTCATCCTTTGACCATTGATCTTTTTCAATGCTTTCATATTTCACATAAATAGTAGCCATCCTATAAGAGCAGGTGCCCTGGAAAGCCTTTTGGGCTCCAGTAAATGACTAAAGCCTAGCCTCATTGCCAGCGAGTAGTCCATAGACCCGACGGGTTTGCCTCTCCCTGTTGCCCCTGTGGAGGGCATGTTGTAGCCATACACACACTTGGGGGGAACGTAACATAAATCTTCAAGCTACTCGGTGTGACCTTGGGGGCAAGTCTTAATTCAGGTATTGTCACCTGCTCCTGACTCCTCCATTTAGGCTACTCCTAATGGAACCAAGGGGGGTAATCCCTAAGAAAGAGTTGCTACAACTCTTGTTTATTAATGTTTAAATGATCAGAGTGTTTGTTAGGTGTTTTGATAAAATCACCAAGTACTGCAATATTAAAACATATAATTCATCAGTATGATAATAACATTTGCAACATTAATGACTTGAAGCAAGTGATAAACAATGATAATATAGCCAGTGCCAAAAATGGAGTCGAAAGTAATGCTGCTGAAAAGGAAATAATGTTGTGCAGTGTATCTTGCTTAATTTTAGATTTTTAAGCAACGATGAGTGAGTTAAGGGGAAACTAAGTAACAAATGTATTAATCTATACAACCTTTTAAGGACGGATTGTGTGTTTGTGATTTATTCTAAGCAATATATCAGTTTTGCATATAAGGAAACTACAGTTAGGGATCTCTTTCAGGACAAAGCCTTACTCTGGAGGTCAAGACTGGGTTAGATCTACAAATATATATATAAAACTAAAGATTCTAAATTAACCTTTGAAATATAATTTAGCTAGATAACAAATGCAAAACTAATCTAAAACTTTTAACTGAAAGAAGGAAAGAAAAAGCCAATCACATCAAAGGACGATACAGACTTCCCCCAAATGGGAGAAGAGGGGTGTGGGAGCCGTTATCCCACTTGCTCTTTTATTATTTCTTACAATCAAACTTATTGAAAAGTAAGACACTTTTTAACCCTTGAAATGGGTAAAAAAGGCTTAAAATCGCTGCCGGGAAGAAGAGGAATGAAGAGGGGGGAGGTAGAATTGAGTATGGGTGCTCTAGATGGCTTAATACTCAAAAATTCGGCAGCATCTCTCTCTCTTTTTCCATAGACCTGCTAAAAACCAGCAAGCTTAAGATGCCAAGTTAGTGGGTTAGATGCAAAAATAGACTAATAATTTATGACTTTTCACACTTTAAAAAATATTGCAAAGTTTAACCTTGAAGTGCTAAAGCGAATGGAAACTAGATCTAAGCTTTTGAGATACAAAATTTCAGCCCTTTCTTAGATCTAAATTGAAGCAAGTAAAAAGAAGGATAATAAATCTTTTAATGATCAAATTTTAACTTGCAAAAAAAATGAAAGGAAAGAGATTGAGGTTGAGTGTTTTTTCGTTGAGAAGGAAGAAGATCTCAAGCTTTGAACTTTTAACAAGGTTAAGAAGGAAGGTGCCTACAGGGTAAACAAGTTAGATCCAAAATGAAGCGGTGAAGAAGACAAGATGCAACCGAGATCCGGTCTTACTCCACCTTCGGTGATCTGCAAAGCTACACAAGAAACCTTCATGCAAAGATCAAATCTAGTATGGTAAGTCACATAAAACCAAAAGCATATAAGTATTACCGACTACAACGTATGACTTTCGAATTTTATATGATTACAAATAAATAAGCAATTTGAGATTCAAATGCCTATTCTACGGATTGGAATACAAACTTCTCAGCTAGATATTTGAAATTGCATGAACCACAAAAAAAATGCTAAACTGATATCACCTTGGTTACAGAACAAGCATTCACCATGAAAGAGTATTACAACGGTAGATTGTCCTCCAAAGACTCAACTTTATTCATAACAAAGATAAACAATTACAATCATATGAGCAGAGGTCCCTTGCTTCCATCTAGAATGAGGAAGAAGGCCTCGCTTTTATAACAAAACCCAGCCCCAGGGGGGTGCCACCTACATTGGCAGAAGGCGTCCAGTTGAACTGAGCTAGGAGGCAATCCAAAAAATGTTATTGATTTGGTTTCCAATGGGAGAGCGCCACCTCTCCAAATCACACCAACCACATGAGGTTGGCGCCTCTCTCCCTCACACACCTTCCACTCCATTCGCTTGCATGAATAGACACATAATATTTCATGTTTGCAATATAACCAAGGTTTATAACATCCCACATGGAGAGAGGGGTCCACACCTAATACAATTAGTATCCGTGCATGGTGCTAGCATGAGTCATACAATGGTTGACATCACCCCCCTCTTGAAACAATTCGTCACCTTCCATTTATCCAAAGATTTGTTTACCACTATGTTGGAGAGGGGTCGCATACCATCATGGCCCACATGCCATGTCACTCCATCAAAATTTTAAATGTTTTTTGACTTTTTTTCAATTTTTGACTTTGGTGCAATTTGTCATAATTTAGCAATTTTTTGCCACTTTGTCGCATCGGTGGAGAAATAATGCCATGCGAGACAATTTAGTCACTCGGAGCATGAGAAAAGTGGGTCTCGGGGTAAAGGAGGTGCTCTGAGCTTGAAACCGAGCCCAAACAGGCCAAAAGCGGGCTCCGGATCACACATTTTTTACACTTTGAATTTTTCCAATTAAACCATTAAAAAATGGCTTAAAAACGGAAAAAATTATATTTCTCGGAATTAGACGAAACTCTAGGGGGGCCTAGTACATGTCCATACGACTCCATACCGATGCATAACACGCTTATATACATCGACACATGAACTTTAATAACCTCCTAAGGCCTAACCACCAAGACGAAAGTTCCAGCTTTGGAGGAGCGGTGAAAACCTCAAAAATTATATATCGCTTATTCAACATTGCATAATTGACAAGAAAAAAAACCCATTTGATTAATTGGATGGATAGCCAAGTCCTAGGAAGCCAAGTCCTTTACAAAATGTTTTTTGTGTTAGAGCATTTATTGCAACGCCCCCAAGGGGTATGAAATGCATTTTATTAAAAAAAGGGACCACAACTGGTCCTGATGTAACCACGAAACTTCTGAGCACTAGAAATGAACAATTGACTTGTTCAATACTCTGGAAGCTCACTGGAACTCCCCTAAGTGCAACTTAGTGGATAAGAGGGCAAATGAGCCTTACATTATACAAAGAATGAGTGCTCAACCCCTTGGCCAATGACTAATTTTTAAACATTTACTTTGCATCATTTAGATATAGCTTTTATGTGTTCTGATGCTTTAGTGTTTAGCAACACTGTTTGGAGAAACACTTGTTTCGAGGACTAAAGGAGAACTAACCGGTGAATGCAGCCACACTGGCCAAGCCACATACTTCATAGCCAAAGACACATAACAACATGGAGTCTATCATGCATAGGGGTCAAGATGGGGAAAATATCTTCAATCTCACAAGTCTCAATCAATCTAAGTCATGGGATAAAATGCAACAACGGATGAACTAGATGGATGGGGACAAATGACACCTGGAGCCAACATAGCACTAAGGTTTACTATTTGTACAAGCATGGCATGAGCAACAGTTTTCACATCAAGTCCTTTGATTAATCTCAACACAAGTTCAAGCATTAGTACATGTATAAGCATAGGTCACCATGATCATCCTAACAAGACAAGCATAGGTGTTTGATATACATCACAAAGCAAAATCAAACTATAGAAGCATCTACATGATCCCACCATATATACCTGTCTCCATTTGATAGGCCCCTCTATAACTGTGTGTAATATATATGATCTGCTACTCTGCTCAAATGAACTAGGTCATCATTGAAAGCATCTCAATGGACTAATGGATCTCAGTCCTGGCAAGGAAACTCTGCTGATAGGCCTTGGAATGGCTGAGGCTGTAATGATCCATTCTAAAACCCCATGTGAATGAAAAGCTCAAAAGAATAAAGAAACCAATTTGTATGTTGCATCATGGTAGCCCAGCTGCAAATGTATATGTGATAATAGGGACATCCTCAATGGCCAACTCTTCTTGGTGTAACTACAACACATGGAAATCCACCATAGGTATGAGGTCACTGACTACCGGTTAAGAGGTCATCTTTACATGGGTTCTCGATCATCTGGCATAATATCTTTAGGAGGAAGGGACTCACTTCAATGTTTTACGTATTGGAGAGTTCAGTGTGAGAAACTTTGTCCAAGGCCCCCAAAGTCCTGAATCCCCAAAATCTGGTGGGCCTCATTTCAAGCTTTAGCACTGGGTAGAGGAGGAAGGGAAGGGGAAAATTCTCACTCAACTTCCTAGAGCCTGGGCTCTGGAAGCCTCGAAAGTGGGTAAGATTGATTTTGGGCATCGAGCTTTGGGAGAGGAGGAAGGGAAACTCCTACCCAACTTCTTAAATTCTTGAAAATTTGAAGTGCAGAGGGGCACACTTTGGGCTTTAGGCATCATGGGAAGAGGGAGAGAAATTCCCACCTAGCCTCTTGAAGTCTAAACATCTGAAAGTGGGGATGAACCCACTTTAGGTTTTGTTTTCCAAAGGCATCATGATAGGTTGAATTTCTTCCTTTTTCCTTGTGTGCAACATTGAAATGCTTGCAATGTTGAATGGGTGGGACTCATTTCAGGACGTTGGGCATAGGGCAACACATCTGGGCAGAGGTAAAAGGATCTAGGGCTTGAGTTTCTCAAAGGCCCAAAGTATGGACCTTGGGGACCCACTATGGGTGTTGAGAAAATTATAACCATAGGATCTTACAAATGCAAGGAGTATGTGAACTCCTCCAAACCATGAGATTAGGTAGGCCCACTTTGGGTCAAAGGTTTCAGATCACTTAATTGTATCTTCTTCTATAGAAGGAACATTGTGTCTAATGAAACTAAGAAGCTCTTGGTATTGTGGAACGTGCATTGCTATAAAAGGGGAGCCTCAATCTTCAAATAATTTGAAACAAAATTATGTAGGCTCGAAAGGCTTAGAAGATTGACTCTGAATTTGGACAAAGAAGGTGGGACTTAGGTCAAAACACTTTAGATAAGTGAGGAAAGCCTTGATCTTACGAAACTTAATTCGTTAGGAGGACTTGAACAGAGGAAAATAATGGCCAAGGCAAAGGGTGAGCTCAGTAACTTAATCAAAACCATGAAGATGTCAAAAGTTTCAATGGGTACCCAAATCTGGGTAACAAGGACCAAATTGCAGGAAGCCCAAAGCACTATTTCTAAGGATAAGGAATTAGAAGATGTAGTTGTAGTAAAAACTTGGCAAGCAAACATGAATTGAAAGAAAATTAAAAATAAAACAAGTCTTTCTGACTCCAATGATTTATTTGGATGCCACTGATCTTGAAATGGTGAAGGAACAAAGTAGTACTATGTTTTAACTTTCTACAACACCCCCGACTCCTCTTATTGAAGCAATTAGTTCCTTTCCATATGAGGTACAAGTGGAAAAGGATGAGCTCTTTACTGAACTTGCTGGTATTCAAGTTATTTCCAGCATCTACTCACTCAATCTTCTAAAATTCTTAAAGTGCTAGTCCCAGATCAAGCCCCAGAGCAATCTCAGATTCCATCTGATGCGACTATATCACCTGAACAAATGATTTGGTGGTTAAGTGGGGTGCCTAATTCTTAGAAGGCAGGGAGATGCAGGAGGCAAATGTTAGCGTAAAGTGTTAAATTTAAAAGACTGATTATTATGACTATGGTTTTGAAGTGGCATGACCAAAAGGCATTTCTATTGTGCAGCCCTTGGGTATGCATATGTAGACCTACTTTTAATTTTGAATATCATCTTCGATGTGGATAGTTATGCATCATATATGCTGTGAGATTTTGATGTATGTTTTTTTGTGTTATTAATTTAGTGCATATGTATTCTCCAACTGATTTGTGTTGATGATTGTAGCTTGGACAGATTTTTCCTTGGGGTGTGTCTAACCCATGGAAATCGTCATTAAATATTTCTTAGCCTCTGAAGGTTCACTTTATTAATTTATTGATTAAGTGAATGCGTTTTTTTTATAAAGTGAGTTTAAGTTAATTTTAAAAAGTGCCTTTGTGAAGGCATTAGTGATTTAAATTAAACACGGGCCATCAATCTTAAGCCTAAATTAGATTTAATCTTGGCCATTGAGATTAGGGATTTGGCCCAACTCAAAATCATAAAAAGGCAACCAGGGTTAAGGCAAGAAACATTAATTATTCACAAGTTTTCTGAGTAAGAGAAAATCAGAGTAGGACATTTGATTTTCAGTTATTGGTAAGGAGAAAAGACCAGTAAAGATAAACAAACAGAGAGCAGCCACCCAACAATCTGGTCGTACCATTGAATCTGTACAGCAGGCAGGCCGTACAGTTCCGTGCAATGTACAGATCAGTGTTTCAAAAACTGGTCAACTTGGAACCGGAACCGGCCGAGTTGACCGGTTCAATCCTCATCAACCCCAAACAGAGACAAAACTTGGTCTGGAGGCCGGTTTGGTACCAAATCAGCCTTAAACCGACCAGTTTTTCATTAACTCGACCGAGTCATACAAGCATGCCTAGGGTGCATGTGTGGAGGTTAGACACTGATGTTTTTAAAAAAAATTGACCAGTCTTGTACTTTGACAATGAAGTCAATAATATTGAATGGGAATGAAGTGACATTCTCCTTATCTTTCATTTTCTATCCTCTTACATAAATTTTTAACATTACCATTAATTGTTTCAGTATGTTTGAGAGTGGTTCCAACCTCATCGGCCTTCATATGCAAAAAGTAGAATCTTAGATCCCATTTAGAATTTAACAGACTTAATAGTTTTCAGGATTGCAAAGTTTCCACTGGATTTTATCATGTATGAGCGTAAGGGATTGGAAATTTAATCAAGCACATCAAATTCTCTTTGCATCTTGATGTTGGTGGCATTGATGTCCACTGCCTGATTGTTGAGGTTGATTGAACTGCTCTGTCATGACCTTAATAAAAATGTATCATGCAGTGAAGCAAAATCACTTATTAAGCATGGGAAGCATTTTTAAGCTTATTTTAACAACTGTATGAGGAAGTTTCATCAAAATTGTAGGGTGTTGACTAATGTATTTGTAGGATCAACTTCAAGATTCAAGGTAGAGGCAAGGGCTAGAGCCTAGAGAATAGGATCCCAATATTGGCAGGGATTTTGATGATTATGTATTTTCAATTTTGATTCAGATATGTATTGCACTTGGTGCCAATTTGATATATTCACCCTTACATGGTATATACGTGAATAGACTTTGCATATTATGTCTAATAGTTTGAAATCGTTGCTTGGAATGTTGAATATATATTTTTTCATTAAAATTGTAAAATTTTATATGTTTTTGAATAGTCTGAGTTATTGAAATCAAACTGCTCTGGTTCATTGCCGGTTCCGGTTCTGGTTTGAGTTGACCTTTGGCCGGTTCAACTCCCGGTTCCAAGTTTTAAAACACTGGTACAGATTGCACTAGAAGGTCGCACGTTAAGGTTCAGCAGGTTGCACAAAGGTTCAGCAGAATGGCCGTACAATGCAGGCCATATAGCCATACAGGCTGTACATACTACAAACCATATGGCTCAGTAAGAGGGTTATTCAGGGTAGATTTCGAAGCAAACGAAAATTTGCAGGTTTTCTGTGTTGTTTGTATTTTTCCTGACAGCCATTTTCCCAAGTCTGGGAGCTCTTGTAAGTTTTGATATTATTCTAATGATGAACTGATCTGAAGAGCAGAAAATCACTATGTTGAATGGATCTGTTTTATTAGTTTTTGCTTCCGCTGAAATTTATCAGTTAATTTATTCCAGTAGTGTAAACATCTCAGATTTGAAATCTTTACCTAGGCACTGGTTTAAAGAAATTAACAATTTGAACTCTAGCTTGAACAATGACCATGCCTACTAGTATTTTGAGATGATGAATATGTCTTAGCTAGTTTAGACATAGCCTTTGTATAGCAAGTACTATTTACAATTTTACATGGCTTGTGAATATATGTTGATGTTGTATGTTCTTTATTGTGGCAGATGGAGAAAGGATGCCAGCATGGTTTGACACATATGAGATACCTGTCACTGCTGTAAGATAGATTGTTGATGCATTTAACTATTTATTTTTTATTTCTAGTTTAAGGACAAATAATAGAATACTTGTACCAGTCTTTGTTTTGGCATGGCTATATAGGTGTTATAAACTGCATACTGACATAGCTTTTGGAATTCTCCATGCTGCTGGTAATAGTAAAATGAACTCTATTGTTCACCAATGCCATTTTCTCTATGAGTTGCACATGTGATTTCATGATGCACCTAAGGTCAGTTTAATCCTGAATTTGAAAAGGCCGGATGGCATGCTCATATTTAACAGGCTAAATTTACAACAAAATAACTTAAATAATGAAAGTCCGCCCTTTTATCCAAGAGTCACGACTTCTCAAACAAAACTCATGCTTTTGATGTGTGTTTATAGTATATACGCTCAACTCCTAATTTGCAAATGATCCTTTCATTCTTATTCAAGTATCAGTCTGCGCTTAGTGTGCAATTATCTCTGCACTTGGTGTGCTAATTGATTCTATAAGGCTGTTACAGCCTGAGTGGGCCTAATGGTTAAGAACATGTGTTACCTCCTAGGAGGTCATAGGTTCAAATACAGAGGGGGGTAGGGTATGTACACCTCTGTAAACTTTAGCAGTCAAATCGCTGCACGGAGGTGGTCCCTTGTCCCACAAACAAGGGGGTCTCATACACCAATTTGGTGTCTGGCTTGGCTGTGACCTTAAAATTAGATTATTATTATTATTATTATTTATTACAATACATATCATTAGGGTTATAAAATTCTATAATATGATCAAGTACCATATATATCATAATGGAGTTTTTTAACAATAAAGTAAGTGCATATAGAGTAAAAGAAAAAATGAATTAAAGAGTTTAGATTAATGCCTTAAAAGTGACAAAAAGTTGCTGTTTTTTCAAAACATACATGTATAAAAAAATACAACATAAATTGTCACAGTCAAACCTCCACACTTTGCATTGCACATGGATAAATACTTACAGCACAAAATTTGTTTTAAAATTGGGCAGGTGAGGATAAAGATTATCCTGCAGCCAAAAATAGGCTAATCCAAAAATGGTTTGCACTTTGCCCCCTCTAAATTTTTCTTACCCTTCTAATCTTGTCCCTACATCTAAAGTTAGAAGATTAGGGCACCCAAATAAAAACAGGCATTGCATCTTTAACACCCTCAATGCCCATTTTTATTTTCTTTTACAAAAAAACCTCTTCCTAATCTGATGACATTTCTTCTTGCTTAATGCTTTTGTGAAGGTGTCAACGAGCTGATGTTCATTTTGTTATACAAAACTTCAGCTTCTTGTTTTAGATCTGCATCCTAATGAAGTGATGGTAGATTTCAATGTGTTTGGTCCTCACATAAAACTCAAGTTTCTTCGTGGGCTAAACCACACTTGATTTGTGCAATAGAGTGTGGATATAGTCTTTTAACGTTCCTATCACCTTGAACCATCCTTAAACATTTTGTTTCACTTGCTGCAGTGACTTGTGTTTTGTCCAAGTCTTTCCAATGTGCATCTGATCTCAGGGCAGTAGCTATCAAGGTTAGGTTTACCTGCTGTACTGAAGCTGATTGCTACAACCTGCTTGACGTTCTTCTTCCTTCATTGTTTTCAAGTAACTCCCTTATTTTGTCATCTTTCAAAGTTTCCAAATAGTAAAATACCACTTTGATTTTCTTTGTCTTTGGAGAAGATCCACCATTGCCACTATCTTCTTCATCACTGTGTGGAAGTGGACTGATTTTGTTTTACTACTTTCTCCTCCATCCTTCTTGGAATCAACTTTACCTTGTTCAAGCCATGTAAGACAACTTGTTCTTTGAAATACTTCTAATCTTCATCAAATATCATATCTTTACTTATAAGTGGATTTTCTTTTTGCACTGGATCAAAGAGTGCATATGCCCCTAGACACTTCGCTGTAACTTTCCAAAAACACTTTTTACTTCTAGCTTCTAACTCGTATCCTTTTTTTCGTTACATGTACTATAAAATCCTAACAAATACTTAGAGATGACTTGCATATGATTTTCTCCCAATCGATGCTTCTTGTTTGATATTTCCATCAGCTTTTGTTGGACTACCATTCAGTAAGTGTACCGTTGTATGAAATGGTTCTTCCCAAAAATCAGTATAAATCTCCTTGCCATATTGACTATTGTACCATTCTCTCTCAGCAACCTAATTTTGTTGAATAGTATGAGAACATGCAAGCTGTCTTGAATTCTGTTGAATTTACAGCACTTGTTGAAACCTTTGGGACTCGTACTCTTTTCTATTTGTTTTGAGTACCTTGATTTTATGTCCACTCTGCTTTTCTACCATGACTCTAAGCTATGTGAAAGTTTGAAGAGCCTGAAAGGTGTACTAAAAAAATCACTTACATCTTTATTGTGAAATCATCGATAAATTTCATAAAATATCTGAATCCTCCTAATTGTGAAACTCTTATGGGACCACAAAGATTACTGTGTGTAAATTTTGTAATGGTTTGTTTTCCTTCCATGCACCTCCTTTTGTAAATGTATTCATGTCTTGATTTCCTAAGAACCTCGAATTTGGTCCCATAAACCTTTCTTCAAGTGTTTTGACCCCATTCCAAAAATGCAGTATTGCTCTGATACCATGATTATTTTATATTGGTGCATAACATGATATGATTGACATAATCAGTATGAAGAGAATCATTGTATTGAACTTCCTAATAAAGTCTAGGATAGTAACTAATAGGCTAAACATTAAAAACAACATAATAATCAATTAGTCGGCTAGATAATGCAATTGATAAACAATTATGAAAGAGTGCTTATGTAGATGCAGTGATGGACACCACAAAACTGATGGGGCCCTTTATTGCTATGCTTTCTTCAAAATTAAAACATAACCGACATAAGAGCCTATTTGATGTTTCAGAAACTTCATACATTTGAAGTTTCAAGTAATGCAGTTGACATTTGACTGTCTTCCCAACACCTCCTCTTTTTATTGTTTCCATTATTCTTTGGTATTTACCATATTATATGGGTCACAATTTGCCAAAAGTACCATTCAATATGACGAGAAAAGCCAGGGATGTGCTTTTCGGCATAACTAAAATATAGGGAGAAAAAAAGGGTAATCCTTTTTTCACTCTGGCTTTAGAATGAAAAAAATCACAGAAAATAAAATCTTTAACAATCCCCTTTTGTGTTCATTTAAGAAAGCTTTTAGTTTAGTTTTAAGCTGGATTAGACTTGGAAATGAACATAAGGAAATCCATTGCTCTTCTTGGATGTAAATCTGAGGAAACGTGATACGATTCTTGGATTATCTATTTGGTTCTCGTAGAGAGATAAAGATGAGTTATAAGTTTAACTTATTTTCATAGGACTGTGTATTACTTGGAGGTTGCAGGTTTCTCCCAGGGATGAAGAAGGGATTTTGAAATCTGTAGAAAAGGTACATGAGATGATAGACAAGGAGGTGGCAACTGGAATCAGTCCCAACAAAATTTTTGTCTGTGGTTTTAGCCAAGGGGGTAAGTAGATTCAACCTTCTTTATATACCTTTATCTACCTCGAGTGGATGTTGGAATTTTTTTTTATGTCAATTGTAAACTGTTATATTATCAATGGTAATTTGCAGGTGCTCTGAGTTTAGCAAGCGCAATGCTGTATCCAAAAACTCTTGGCGGAGCTGCAGTGTTAAGTGGCTATATGCCCTTCAATTCATCGTTTATTGAAAAGATTTCCTCTGAAGCTAAACAGGTATCCAAGTTTTTCAACTTTGCAGAGTGCCTAATCTTTCTATCTTGGCAGTTTTGTGAAAATGCTTCATTTTTGTAGTTAGTTTATGATTACATGGATGTCTAAAGTTCTTATATATCTGGTCTATTTAATCTATTTAATTTGAGCCGGAAGGTGATCCACAAAGCAAAGGTAAGGCGATTGCAATCTACTTGGATAGGATGTATGAAGGATAAATGATAGACGTATTTGTCCATATCTTGGTAGTATTCACTGAGAAATGGAGAAATTTGAGTTCACTGATCAACATATTGATATGGAAGAACTTTGCCAAGATAAGAAACCAAACAGGTACTCTAATATTGTTTCTATATCAGAATCCTAAAGAAACCAGGATAAATAATAGGTGACTTGTATTAAGATTCTTAAAATGAATGCATTTTCAGGTTGGAGGCCAATATTTATGGGTTAGCCTCTTGCGTAAAAGAATAAGCAACACCAATGAACTTAAAACAACTATTTAGTAAGTTGATTACTAATGAAAATATATATTTGGTGACTAATGTTTTAACATGAAACAATAGTATTATAACTAATATAAATTTATCATCCAAGTCATATGACACGGGGACAAAGGACATGTATCACATAATAAGTAGACTAATTTGGCCTCAACCATAACGTAGTATTACAATAAATGATCATAAGTTGGTCTTAGCCACATACAGTAATAACTAATAGAGTCTGTTGTAGCCACATGTGAGGATTACACCATTCTCAACGGCTCCCCTCAAGCTGAACAAGGGGTACAAAGAAGAATGATGAAAAATGAAGGTGAGTGGGTTTATGGATACCCAACTCATCTGATGATTAAGATTACCTAGGAGATGTGCTTGATCTTGTTTAAGGTCGTTGATTGTGATATCCTAGTTGCTTGAGAGAAGCACTTGAACCCTAAAAAGGTTCTTGTCTGCTTCATATATTGCTGATTTGTGCACTTGAGGAGTTGTTCAAGATGTGTAAGGTGACTCTCAGTCATAGAGAGTGACATGTTGAATGGAGCTCCCAATTTTGTTCCTTGGAAGCTTAGACTTCAATTACTTATGGACGAAGTCGATCTTTGGGAGCACGCATTGAAAGGGATTCCAAAAGCTATCAATCTAGCGCAGTTGGTTGTTCAGCGAAAGAAGGAAGCCAAGGTGAAAATAATCATTCTCAATTTGTGAAGTATCATTTCATCTCACACATTGAGAAGAAGAAAAGATGTAAGAAAATGTGTGAAATTTTAGTTGAGTTGTTTCAAAACTCTTGTGCTTCTCAACAAATGCTGTTGCAAAACCAACTTTCAACCGTTCATATGAGAAAGACAGATACTATGGTGAGCTACTTGACTAGAATCGTTGAGTTCAAAGATTAGTTAACCGCCATTGGAACAACAATGGAGGATTAGGAGTTGCTGTCCCTTTGCTTTGAAAGGACTTGCTCCTTCTTGGATGCCTTTTGTTTAGGGTGTTTGTGCTTGATTAGACCTTGCCAAAATTTTAAAAGCTTTGGGTTAATTTTGTTTAGGAAGAAATTGAATTGTAGTCTTGTTCATAGCAATAAGGGGAAGTAGATGTGATTGGTCTCATCGAGAAGACAAAGAAGGGTAATAAGAAAGTCTAGGCTACAAGAAGAAGGAAGTTACAGATGCAGGACATGATTTAAGTAGGGTGATGTGTTTCTGACGTTCAAGATCAAACATTATGCTAGTTGGTGTCCATGAAGAAGGGAAAAGGGTATGAAACGAGTTACAACTGGGATTGTAGCAGGTGTAGAGGAGGATTTCCTTTTCCATGGCCTCTTATTTGTCCTCTAAACTATGTCTAGTGTTGGATGGTCAAGACGTATGACAGGTCATTATTTAGCAGGTTGTAGGAGCAAGATGGAGGCATGAGTGTGGAATTTGGTGGCGATGGAAGCTATCTTGTGAAAGGATTTGTATCTATTTCCTTCCAAACACCTTTAGTTGATGTTCTTTAGCTGAGTGATGTTCTATTTGTTCTTGGTTCAAGGAAGAATCTTCTTTCAGTTTCTTGTATGACAGATGTATGATGGGGTTCTTGTTAAGGGACCACAATGCACCATCATTGATTGTAATTTAGCTAGTTCAAGGAATTTGGCTATAGGGGTGAGAGAGGATGGCCTTTAAAGGTTATTTGCTAGTCCAATGGGACTTGTTGAGAGGTGGATAAGACTTCTAGTTTTGATGAGGCTCAAGAGCATGTAGTAGCACCCAGATCTTCAGCGACGGAAAGTATACCTCCTAGGAGATATGCTATATGTACTACATTGGTTTCTTCCATTCGTGAGCCTTCTAGTTGTTTTGAGGAGGAAGATGTTGAGAATGATTTGGGGTTTGTAAGCGATGGAAGTATTGCATAGTACAGGGATAGGGTTGATGGATTCTTTTTGATAGGAGTCAACCATGATGTTTCTCTTGCTTCAAAATTCTCTTGGTATGAGGGATTTGACGTAGTTCAGGTTGTTTCAGTTGTTGTAGGATTTGATTTGCATGCCAGAGATTCTCATGTTCATAGGTTGTTGATAGCCTTGCATGGGTTTTTCAACCATGAACTTCGTATTACAAGATCAATAAGTTGACTTGTGTAGATTTCTATTGTTGTGACTTTGATATATGTAATCCACATGTCTTGGTCTTGCATGGAGGTATGATTATTTGTATAGGATGTCTTGGACAATTGACGATGTGGTTTTCAGACACTGTCTCATTGGGGGATGTTGGGGATTGGTAGGTTGCATATGATCCAAGGTTATGTTCCTTCATATTCATAGGTGGTCAATATTCTTTGGAGGATCGAGACAACAATTGAATCTATGGATGTAGCAGGTATAGATTTGTTGGTGGCAGATTTGGTGAAGTTGCAGAGGGAGTTGATAAGTGTTGGTGAAAACACTTTCCTCGTAAAGAGGGAGTGTTAACTTTTGGGGTTTAAAAATGTTTACACCATATTTGCGGGTGCTTCATGAGATTTGGGGTGCATACTATATGACCATCCCCTAGATGGTTCATGATGGATTTGCATGTAGGAGATGGTCCATGATGGATTTGCACATTGGAGTGGCTTTCCCAATGGTTGCTTGAGCTCAGTTAAGTGCTTGCATGATATTCTTCCTTGTGGTGTTGGAGATCTCTTGATAACTTTAGTGACGTTCTACATTATGGCCACATGGAGATGGTTTCTTGCTTGAAGAACACCCTACTTGAGAGGGTAGCTTTTATTCTTGCATGAAGGCATGGAGTTGGTTTGTGGACGCTTGGGTTGCAACAATGTCCATGTAAAGGGGAGTGAACCTAGTGGAGGACATGGCTCAGGAGGATTGTTGGAGTCATTGGAGGTTTGCAGGAGTGTTGGATGCACCTTGTGGAGTACCCTTGCATTTGGAGCCTTGCTTGTGGACATCACCTTGGAGCTTGACATGTGTACACTTAGAGTGGAGCACTCCACATGTGCTATAGTAGGTTGCTTATAAGGGCATTGGCCCACATATGTATTGTCGGCCTCCATTACCTCTCATGTATATAAAGGGAGAAATTTCTTCAATTACTCATCTTCCATTGATAATTCATTTTTGTTCATTCTTGTGTTAGAGATGTGATCAAGAGGGGCGCACCATTTTTCCTCTCTTGGATCTTCTAATGTACTCTCTCTCTCTCTCTCTTAGAGTCGTTAGGGTTTCTTAGGCTTGTTGGAGCATTTTGAAGACTAGGGTTAGGGTTTCAAATTTCATCCCTTGGATATTTGGAGATTAGGATTTTGAGATGAAACCCTAGGTTGCACTTGTTGAAGTAAAGAAGAGGAGATGTCCTACCTTGGAAGACATGCTTGTATGGTGCATGCTTGTTGGATCTCCTTGCTGTCACAAGTGTTTTCAGATTTCTTATATGCATGATAAGAATTGGCTAGAGGGGTGAAACTTATTGGAACACATTGGTATCTTATCTCGTGATTTGCCTAGTGGATTGGGGTTGTTAAGGATTCAAATATTGTCCGCTGTTGTTGATGTTTTGTTTATATTTCATAGCAGCTCTAAGGATGAAAATTCACATGGTTCAGATATGGGAAACCTCTAGGAAGAGGTGAAATTTCGGTGTTGCATTAAAAAGCATTATTTTTGTTTTGCCAAGCAATTTCTACAGATATATGGATGGAGGGTGACTCAACCGTCAGCCACAATAGCCGATGGAAACCCCAAGGGACACAACCATATTTTAGCTTGTGGCCTATGGCTTCCTCATCTGCAACATGCCTGGGATGGATGGTTTAACTGATTGAGCTAACCTTTAGGGTTAACGATGTTGTGTATATATGTTCTATCATAACTGAATGGGTATGCAGAATTTGGGTCCATGTGTTGGCCTCTAAAATAAACTAGATTATGAAGAATGGATATTGGGAATTTAGCATTCACTTCAGTACAACAAATTTATTTACAACTTGATCTTTAGCTCTGATACCTAAAATTGATATCGACAGTAGACACAAGTTGTTGAGATAAAAAATTGAGGAGGTCTTTTGATAGTGTAAATACATTTGACTCGTAAAGAAAGAGGGAGATAATATATGACTTGTATTAGTGCTTACATGAAGATTGGAGGCTGAATCCTGATATTTATGGGTCAGTCTGTTATGTAAGTGGAATTAATTATCAATCCACTCACATGATACATAAATTATTTAATAAGTTGACCATGGACATAGAAGATAGTATAATGAGTAATGGCTGACACGAAGCATTGGTAGTGCGAAGAACATAAATTTTATCAAGATTAATATACAAATGATTAATATAAAATATCTACAGATAATTAACATAAAATTTCATGTCACACAAGCTGCTTGTTAATTGTTACAGTTTGTCTTTGCTTTTTGTGATTCAGTCTCTCCTTTTCCTTCTCAGGCATTGAGTATAGGATATCTATTTGTCAATATTCTTATAAGATGGGCATTGAGTATAGGAAATCCATTTGTCAAGATTGTTATAAGATAAGATAATTTTGTTAATGTCCACAAATCACTAAGCAAAGGTCGATAAGACTAGAGAGTACAATCAGTAGTCCATAGCCTATTGGAGTGTCTATAACACTCTTAGATGCTAAAACGTTACAAAAATAAAGAAATACAAATGACAATAGCTAACAACTAATTAGATAACAAGAGGTCGTCATGGAGTATGTTGAGTTGAAGGCTGAAGCATCCTGAATCTAGAGAATACTGGACTGCATTCTTAGTATTTGTTTTATAACGTTGCCAATTATAGATTCTATTGGGAGTATCAAAAATCATATTACTTAATCTACACAAGCTTCCTTATTGAAGCAAAAACAGATTAATACGTTTATTTTAAAATTCAAGCAGTGCATATAGCAACAAAAGAGATATGTTCTATTTAGTTCAGAAATTGAATACAAATTTAATCATATTAAACTTTGATTTAATAACCTTTTTTATTCTTAAATGTGAATGGAATTAACTATAGGTTAACTTATTATTTCACGATACTTGGCTATTGGGTGGAATGAGTACAAATAATTTGACTTCGTCTTTCTCAAATTCAAGGAATCGATGAAAATAACTAAATAAATTTTTAAACATCTTTCCTTTCTATGAAGGCATCATACTTAATTAAATTTTGTAATCTAAGTTTTTTCAAGCAAAGTGATATCCGTCTGTCCTTGTTGTGTTTGATAATTTTAATATTTTTAGAGAATCATGAAAACGTGTTGAAAAATGATGAAATGAGTTTCGTCAACAATAACTGAGAATAAATCAAAATGAACTTTTATGCATAATGATTCCTTTTGCTTTCTCATTCAGATACTCCTCAACTATAGTGTGTTATCTGAAAGAGAAAAACTTATACAAATAGAGAGAATATTAAATATCATAAATTGGTTTGTCTTCATTCATGTAAAGACACCCTCTTCATTCTCTTTAATGATTTATAGCACTAAAAGTTGCAAATAGAGATTCTCTCATTGCATTATTAGAGGTGCATGAGGTATTCCTAAATTTATAATCATGTTGTTAATTACAGACACCAGTGGTATGGTTCCACGGAATGAGTGATAATGTGGTGGATTTTAGTGCTGGCCAAGCTGGACCTCCATTGCTTGAACAGGCCAATATTAGCTGTCAATTTAAGGTATAAGAACATATGATTCTGTCTTATCAACTTGTAATTCGTTAATCCAAATGGATTAGTTGTGTGTAGATGTCAGTAAAATTTTTGAACTTATTATGATTTCTGGTTGAACAGGCCTACCCTGGACTTGGCCATTCAGTTAGCCCAGATGAATTGACCTCTCTGGAGTCTTGGATCAAGGATCGCTTACAATCTTTTTTTGATTGATTTCTTATGCATGTAGCTTTAGTTCAAATCCATTTTAAATTGCAATTTGGTCGATACCCAAAATTACTACAGTTTCCAAAATTCATTTTAACTTTTATGATGTAGCTATTTTACTTGAAGTTTATTTGATATCTTAAATTATAGATATTCTTTCACCATGTTGAATTTAAGCAACAAGCATAACACTTTTTGTTTACATGCATTGGGTGTAATTTAATTTACATAATTTACTCTGTGATTTCCACTTAGTTGATTTGTTGTCCAGAGACTAGTGTGTTACTACATTAATTCTTCAATGTTGTATATTGTGAAACTGAGGCAAAACTGCTTGATGATGCTATTTGGTGTATATATCAAGTTTATCATAATTCTAGTAATTGAATAAAACTCATTAAATTCGTCAATTTTTATATAACATAGTGGGCAATCTCATAGCTTATTTACTGTAACTGTACAAATTGCTTTTGTCATGTCCAGTTGGTCCATAATTTGAAGTTTGAACCATGTATTTTAATATGCCACGGGGGTTTCACATCTGATATTATTTGTAATCGGCCCACGTGGATAATGTAAATGTTAGTCAACAGGCTTGGGTACATATTTTGATTTCATGTTATGAACATATGCGGTGAAGCTTCATCATTTATTTTGGTCTTTTAGTGGAATATAAAACAAATCAGCTTACCCCACATAGATATAGATTTGATGGTTTGTGATGTTCTGGTTATTCTTCCTAAAGAGGCATAGGTGCTTTTTCAGAGAACGAATTTTTTCTTGTTATTTACTGCAAGACCCTAGTGCATTAACGTTGTTTTGTTGATACTTATTTGTTTATGACGAACATGATGATGCTTGGTTGGTAATTGATGTTTTAGTCTCATTATTTCTTTGATTATTATCTTCTTAATGATTGTATCTTTGATGATTCATTGAGTTCATTTTTTTAATGATAATTGAAAAGTTAGATTGCATTGGGGTTCACGTTTAGATAGAATATCATGATGATTTTTGGAATACTAACTTTGTGTAGGATATGTTTCCTGGATCCACTGACCAAGCCTTGATGAATATTAATTAAGTTGTGGAAACCATACCCAAGGGTAGGGATTCGTTCTAAATGAGGATGGTCCACCTAGTCCTAGTATCTAGCAGGCATGAGAAGAAGAAACATGACTTAAAATTACTTCCCGAGTTAAGATAAAAAGGTAAGAGGGATGAGATTTATTTCACCTTTATCCATTTTGTACCACTTGTATTTATGCTCGTAAACCTAAGTTCGTCCCAAGTATATTTAGAGAGGAGACTTTCTTGGGAGGATGTTGTTACCTTGTGAGAGATTAGAAAAAGAGATGTTTGCCTAGAGGAAGAATGTTGGATTTTTGTTGATTACTATGAATAACTACCTTGAGAGATAGATTTGTGGGATTTGTAAATGGAATGGAGTACTATGATAACTATTATAGCTTTGTAAATGTGGAGGTATATCGTTGCGGGTGTACTTGACCAATCAGGGGTACTAATGCCTATTATTTGAATCAAGCAATTGATTTTAGGTCCTTGAGACTCCAAAGTTGGAGGTGTACTTGACCAACTAAGGATGCATTAGGAGCTATAGTGGAAGAATATAGTTCTTGTAGAGGAACTCCACAGTTGGAGGTGTACCTAACCAACTAGGAGTACATCAGAAGGTAGTGTGGGTGTTTTTGTGCACCATAAACCCTAAGGGGTATGGGGTGTTTGTCAATTTAGAGGCCTCCCAACCACACCTAGCTAATTAGTTGGATGACTAACCCCTTTGATGTGACTATTTGGTAGATGAGTAATTTGTATTGAGTACTTAATCCCCTACTTGGGGGAATGTTAGCTTTCATTCTTGCTTCGAAAGTGCTTACACCATGTTTGGGGCGCTTCATGAGATTTGGGATACATGGTATAGGATAAGCCCCATGATCGGTTCATGATGGATTTGGACGTAGGAGATGGTTTGTGATGGATTTGCATATTGGAGATGGTTTACACGATGATTACTTGACCTTGTTTGGGTGCTTGCTTGATATTCTTCGCCCGGGCATTGGAGATCTCCCGACAACTTGGGTGGCATTCTACATGATGTTCACATGAAGATGGTTTCTTTCTTGGAGAATCCCTCTTAGGAGGAGTGTTTTGCATCTTGGAGATAGGCCCTAGATAATACATGGGCTTGGATTCTTGGAGTTGGCTCGAGGATGCTTGGGTTGCAACTTTGCTCATGTAGAGCTAGTGGACCTAGTGGAGTACATAGATTAGGGGGATTGATAGAGCCTTTGGAGGCTTGTAGGAGGAGCGTTAGGCACACATCGTGGAGCACCCTTGCATTTGGAGCCTTGCTTGTAGACATCATCAACTTGAAGTGTAGCACTCCACATGTGTGAGGCTAAATGTGTTATTATAGGTTTTTTGTGAGGTCATATGCCCACATATGTGTTGTTGGCTTTACTTACCTCTCATATAGATAGAGGAAGGAGAGAGTCCTTCATCATTTATTCATACATCACTCATTCTTATAACCCCCGTCTTAGAGATGTGAGCAAGAGGATCACACCACTTCTCCTCTCTCTCTTGGATATTCTTATGTACTATCTTTCCCTCTCTCTCTCTTGGAGTTCCTAGGGTTTCTTGAGCTCTTCAAAGCTTCATGAAGTCTAGGGTTAAAGTTTCATCCCTTGGAGATTAGGGTTTTGAGATGAAACCTTAGGTTGTTCTTATTGAAGTGAAGAAGAAGAGGAGATAGTTTGCCTTGAAGGACATGCTTGTGTGATGCATGCTTCTTGGATCTCCTTGGTGTGAGTTAAGATTTTCTTGGTTTTCCTTGGTTAGGGTTTTGGGGAGCTAGATGATTGTACCAGCCTTGTGATAACTCTATGGTATGTACATGAAATTCGTCTTATACATATTAATGAAGTTTTCATTTGTCCAATACTAATGTAAATTACATATTTGACTTGTAGTCATCTATATTTTTTATGGTTTGTAATTTTCAGCACTATATGTCTTGTTGATTTGACATAAGTTAAGGGTGAATATGTTAAGGATTTAACATTATAATTGAAGAGTATAGCGGCGTATTTGTTGTTGTGCTTATAGTTGTCATAAAGGGGTTTTATCTATGTTATATGTATAATAGGATTTCCCCTAGTGGGTTGACACTTATTGGAACACATTGGCATTATTTCTCTTAAATTGCCTATATGATTGGAGTTGTTAAAGTTGAAACACCGTCAATTGTTGTTGTTGTGTTTGTATTTCATAACATCCCTAAGGCTGAACATTCACATGATTAACATCTAGGAAACCTCTAGTTAAGAGGTGAAATTTCTATTTTGTATTAAAAGGCAATGATTGCAAAAAATTTCCATGCGACTTTAGAGATTTTGTGGTTGAGATCACTTTAGGTGCAAGGGGGGCTTGTATTCCAACTAAATATTACCTAGGAGAGGTTCCTAACCTTGTTGAGGTTATTGGATGTGAAACCTTAGGAAGCTAGGGAGAAGCACTTGAACCCTAGAAAGTTTTTTTTTTACTTTATATACTATTTATATGTGCACTTGAGACTTGTTGAGGATGTGTAACATGACCCTTGATCTAAGAGAGTGCGACAAGTTGGATGGAGATCCCAATTTTGTTCCTTGGAAGTGTTACTTTGTCTTAGATCTAATTAACTTAGTTAGGATCTTTATTTGAAAGAATAACAAGTACAACAATATGCACAAGATAGAACATATACACAAGACTCAAAGATTTTAACCAGGGAAACCACAAAGGAGAAAACCCTGCAAACTTCCTCAGAATAGTACAGTCACAAAGATTGTGTCATAAGATGAACAATCCCAGTAATAAGAAGTCTTCAACAACTATCTATTTGTCCTCCATGTCTCTCCCTCTCTCTCATGTGAACTTGAGTGAGTGTGAGGTGTGTATAAATGAGGGAGGGTGCCTCCCTATATATATTAATCAAGTGATAGACCTATTAGATGACTGGGGCCGACCTCTTACCCTAACAGAGCCGACTTCTCCTAGAGAGACTCCAAAAATACATTACATGATGTTTCACTGGGGACTGTTGCCTCGACTTACAACGAAGGTTGTACCTCAAGGTCTATACACAATAATGGCATCTTGAAAGGAGGTAAACACATCTCCAATGGGGATATAACAACATACAATGATAATATACATCAGAATATCTTCCGAAGTTACAAATACATTGACACTCCCTCTTAACTAGGAAGGTATTCTCTCTCATCCATAGTCATCAACACATCTGGTCCAACCACCATCACTGAGTCATCATCATAGCTGTTGCCATCATCTTCGTATCGATCATTGAAAGGTACTATTTGTAATCGAAATTTTCTACAGAGCCAACCCTTTTTCATGCTGGGTGTAGGCCTAGTCCTCGTCCAAGTCTTCATCACATCTACGAGCAAGCCATCGCGTAGGAACAGTCCATGACCTTCTTTATATTGACACATCAATAACTTGTGTCTCCTACCTTTATCTCGTCGTATCTAGTTCATCTCTTTTGTTCTACACAAAACAAAAATAAAACACATAGAGCACACAAAGCTTAGCCTAGATGTAGACCACCTGTGTTCTATCACCATAGTAATATGCCAGGATCTTTCACATCATCAAGACAACCTGTAACATACACTATGTGAGAATCGCCTAGGAGCACACTCAATGCATTACGTTTTTCACGGTCAACCTATGTTCTACCAGTAAAGGAGAACCGCTTAGGTGCACCTCAAGTGCTTCGTGACCTTATCATCTCCAACATGGGAACACACACATATATAGATATATAGGTAAGGACCGATTACGACCGAACAACCTACTACACCAGGGCTTTTACGTTCTAGGTCAACCTCAAGGACCTATTACCTCTGAACAACCTACGTCCAGAATCTTTTTCGTCCATACAACCTTCGGGACGTATTACATCCGAGTAACATGCGTACCACGCTAGGGCTCTTTTAACACTGGGACAACCCAGAGGACTTATTACATCCGAATAACCAGCATACCACGCCAGGACTCATATTTACATTCGGATAACATGTCTCAGGACTGATTACGTCTAAGTAACTTGTGTATCACATTAGGGATCATATTTACACTCGGACAACCTACAGGACTGATTACGTCTGAGCAACCTGCTGCACCGGGATCTTTTCTGCTCGGACAACCGGTCTCATTTCCCATGTGAGATATCATGCATTTGCGTGTTCTGGCCTCTCGCTATTTCTAACATAGAAACATATCAGGACTGATTACATCCAAGGATAACTAGCGAGCTTCACCAAGACTTATTACATCCGAGGACAACCTACAAGACTGATTACGTCTGAGCAACCTACGATCTTCACCAATATTTTACACTTAGACAACCTGTCTCTCTAGCTATGCTAGAATTCATCACTCCCTTTCGAGGGGTCTCATTCTAGATCTACCAAGTCTTTCTCTGAAGTAATTGAACTTCACTCTGGCTAGAGGCTTGGTCAACACATTGGCTATATGCTTGTCTGTTGCCACGTACTAGAGCTTCACTGCTCATTTTTGCACCATATCCCTAATATAGTGGAATTTGATCTCTATGTGCTTCGACTTGTCATGGAACACAAGGTTCCTCGACATCTTCACACAACTCTGATTGTCGAAGAAGATACAAGTCACATCTAACTGAAGATCAAACAAATCAAACTGTAGCTTCTATAGCCACACTGCCTCGCAACTAGCCGAGCAAGCAACAACATACTTTGCCTCGGTTGTACTCAGTGCCACGCATGATTGCTTCCTGCTAAACTAGGAGACCATGACAGATCCCAAACTGAAGCAACAACCCGAATTGCTCTTCCTATTAGTGGTGCTACCTGCCTCATCCGAATCAACATAATTGTGTAGGTTAATCTTCTGATTCATATCATACTTGAGCTCATAATCCATTGTACCCTTTAGGTACCTCAATACATGCTTTGCAACTATTAGGTGAACATGTCTCAGATCCCTCAGGAACTGGCTCAAGGTGTTCACCGCAAAGCATATGTCAAGTCTTGTATTCGTCAAATACATCAATGAGCCAATCAAATGACGATACATCATGGTATCAACCAATTCTAATGAAGCATCACACATAAGCTTCAAGTTTAATGCCATAGGTGTGACTATCGCCTTGCAGTCCAACATTCTGAATCTCTTAAGAATCTCCACTATATACTTTCCTTAACTAAGGAAAATCCCATTTGCATTCTGCCACACCTCCATGCCTAAGAAGTAGTGCATCATCCCTAAGTCTTTCATCTCAAACTTGGTAGCAAGTCTCCTCCTTGCATTTTTAATGAGTTCATCCTTGCCTGTCAAAAACAAGTCATCGACATATAGCAGGAGTATCACTGGTCTTCCGCCTTCAACCTTGAAGTAAAGGTTGGAATATGATTTACTCTTGGTACAACCTTGGCTCATTAAGAAGCTATCCATCTTGCCGTACCATGTCCTCGGTGCATGTTTCAATCCATACAACGCCTTCTTCAATTTGCACACGAGTCTGCCTGTCATGTGTCTCAAATCCCAGTGGATGTTCCACGTACACTTCCTCCTTGACTACACAATTCAGGAATGCTATCTTGACATCCATCTGGTGTATCTTCCATTTAATAACTGTAGCCAATGCAAGTATGGTCCTAATGGAAGTGTACCTCGCCACGGGTGCAAATGTATCCTCGTAGTCTATGCCTTCTTTCTGTGAGAAGCCTTGTGCTACGAATCTTGCCTTGTATTTCTCGATGTTTCCATCTGCAGTATGCTTGATCTTATAGATCCACTTTGAAGTCACAACATACTTCTTTTCTGGTCTCGGAACTATCTCCCAAACATCATTCTTCATGATGAACCGATACTCCTCGATCATGGCATCCTTCCATTCTTTCTTTCTGCAGTCTCTTCATAGGTGGAAGGTTCTTTGTCAATGATGTCACACAGTAGGGCCACATAACAGTTGCAAGGCTTTGGCCGACTAGGAAATCCTTTCCTCTGATATAACATTATTGATGCAACATATTATTGGTACCCCCATCCTACTATAGAGGGTGAGGGTTGAGGAGAAATGATTTGCGATACATGTTCACCCATCCACTTCATATTTAAATTATAAGACCTCCAAGGATGCTCCTCCTCCCACTTCCTTCACCATCTCCTCCTCCTCCTCCTCTTCCTCCACCTACACCATTAGTTGCTCCTACTGATGCACCCAATGATCTACCCATCGATCCACCTATTGCACCAACTAATGATGGTACATATAATATGTTCTTATCAAATCATTTAGATCCCAAGATATATATCAAAGTGTTGTTGCATTCTTACATAGCCAAGATATTAATGCCTCTAGCTTCGGTGGTAAGCCTAGCATTTGTTGATATGCATATTAATTGTTGCAATGTATATTTGACTTGAGATGTATATTTGATGCACACGCACACACACACATACTTATTGATTTTGATATTATCTTTCATGGATATTATGCATTTTCTTATCATGTTGATGTTGATATTGTTTGCTTTATAAAATGTATATGTATATGTTCATGATAACATTAATAATGATTTCTTTATTTTTAAATTAAATTTGAGATGCATCAATAATTTAACTTTAAGATGTTATTTAATGTTGAACTCTAGTAATACAAATTCGTTTAATTTGGTTTGTGAATGTAAAAACCTGTATTCATTTAATATTATATAATGTTTAACTATTTTCTAAGGTGAATTCATTGATGTCCAGAAGATACAATATATTAATTAAACGTGTTCACAAACTTGGTTAAATGATTCAATCAATGATTAAATGATTATATGATTTGATCAAATTTTTAAATCAATTTTTTTTTCAAATCATATTTGAAATTTATTCTTAAATATTATTAATAAAATTTTTGATAGTTAAATCTAACAAAATAATTATTTTTTTCAATTTTATATAGTATTGCTTTTTGCATATTGAATCATGAAAACAATTCTAAATCATATTTAATTAAATTTTTAAATGGACTTGATTGATTAAATCTTCAATTAAAACATGAAATAATTATAATGTTTTGTATTAAATGTAAAAAGAGATTAAAAAATAGAGCTGTCCAAACATTTTACAAGTTTTTAACTTTCCTAGTCAATTTTGTCACAATCCTATGATTAAAACTTTGGTCAAATCATCATTTTGCAATGTTCAAATTTCATATTTTATTGTGGAAATGGATTCAACACCCTCTTATATCCTTGGAGCACTTGGATTATGTGATTCCAACAATTTTAGTTGGATTTCAGGAAAAAATATTCCGAAAAATGATTGGAAAGATGGTTGAAATCTTAGAGCATTTAGACTAATCTTTTAAAACACTTCAAATAAAATGAAATTGTCAATAATAGTTATTAATGTTGATCTTACATTAACATATTGCATAATAAATCATAAAAACAATTCTAAATCAAATTTTGCTAATTTATTATATCAATTTATTTGATTAACTATTTTATTGAATCATTAAATATTTTTAAATTAATATATTAAATATAAAAAAGAGATTAAAAATACCTTCAACTAAAGTGACCTTGTTGTCAATATTAATATTACAAAAAAGAGGCAATATGTAGATCTTATAAAATAAAAATTATTCATAATTCATTAATGAGCTTGAAGTTCCAAAAAAATTAACTTTCACAACATATATGTTGAAATAAAGCATGTTGTCAATAGGGTCTAGCTTGGAAAAATGAGAGTGCTATTTTCCCCACCTAGTATTAATTCCCATAATTGACATGTTGAGCTCTCAATAAATAGTATATTGTTGTATAGACTTTAAACTCTGAAGAGTCTAGTTTACCCTAGGTACCATCCTTGAAATAAGAGGAAGTGCCTAGTTGGTTTTCCGGGGCAATGTATTTAATAGAGAAAAATATGTTCAATTGAAGCATGTATATATAATTCTTTGTTTTCATTACCATAGATTGTCTTCCTACTTTGCATGATATCATTGTTGTTCTCAAAAACGTGTTTTGATCTTGGATCATGTCTTAGTGGAAATCATCAACTCTATTAAGCACATATAAACAAAAAAACCACTTGGTTACAGTGTTTTGGGAAAACATAAAGCTCAATGTTTTCATCACACATATTTTTAAATTTAATACATATTATTCCATATTGATAACCTTCCTAACATTACTTTGGTCAAAGGTATCCCACCACTTACAACTAGAAATTACACATTGAAAATATGAGGAGTCCCCTTGCAAGATAGTCTTGTATCTTTTCAATGTAACTTAACATCCCCTCTATTATGGTATGATCACGATGACTAGCATGACTAGATTGGTCAAATTCAACCTCCATTCCACATTCAAGTGTGACATTGGTATGCTTGAATTATAACATTTATTATGTTTTTATTAATGTTTGGGTTACTATATATACAACATAATCTTTTGTTTTCATTTTTATAGTTGCATTTGTTCCCATCTATGTGGGCATATGGATGATTACAATAAGTAAGAGTGTCATATTTATATAACACCTAAAGGTGCTTAAACTAACCATTCGTGAAAAAATGTGTCCTATTATAATAATTAATAATTTAAATGTTATTTATATATGATATGTTTATTATTATTTAATATTATGTATATTTTATTTGTTACACAAGAGGGCAAGGCCATTGCATTTTTGAGTGGAAAGTTAAATGAAGCACAGCATAAAGGTTCCACCTAGGAAAAATAATTTCATGTAATAATTCAATCTTTGAAGAAGTGAAGGCATTAATTACTATTCAAGGAGTTTGTTTTCTTCACCAATTATGAAGCAAAACAATTTATTATATTATGTGTAATCTTTTGAATTTTCACTATGTTGTGTAGAGCTTTAAAAACCATCAACGCTTTTCCACTGGACACTCTACCCATCTTTAAGATCACATGAAGTTGTAGCCAAATGAAGTTAAACAAATACATGAAGTAGATTTATAGTAGAGTTACTCATTTGTATTGAAGCATTCATCGAAAAGATCTAATAGAGTCGTGGATTCTTGATCTAGAGGATTTCTTTGTTGACTACCATTTAGTGAAGTTGGAATGATGGGAAAGTTTGAAGGAGTTGTGTCAAGGAGATGGGGAATTTGTAGCAGCATGGAAGACTTGCAAAGAGCATTGGAGTTGTGACATGACACCACATTTGTATTATTTCATCTAGGAGGGATTTGCATTTAGAAATCAACAATTATGGATTCTGATGTAGGTGAAAGAAAAAAATTCCTACCTTTAGGTCTACTGTCATAACCAGCTGATAGGGTTTCGTTCCTTCTCTTGATTTTTAATTGAATCAACCCCTTGACAAAGTTTGGATCCAATGTCATAACCCTCTGCATTGCATTCCTCCTTTCAAGGCTGTGTCCACAAATTCGTGCTACAAGTCAGCACCATTCCCACACCTTGAACCCATGAATTTGGAGATGGGAACCACTAAATGACCCATTGAACGTTCCTTCGTTCTGGCCCAACCAAAATCTTTGTGTATTTGCAAGAACCATAGACGTTGATGGCTATACAGTATACTCAGTGATAATTTGAGCTGGATTAATATGCTAGTCATCCAACAGATTATCCATGCCCTCTGTACTCTCATACCCAATCTTCTCATACCAAAGTCTATATAAATGAGGGGATTAAGGAGGGGGAACCTCGATCATGAGATACTTAGGGGTGGATTGGGATGTTAGTATCTTAGGGGTGGATTGGGATGTTAGATCAACGCCATACACAATAACATATAATCACAAGATCTAACTCGTTTAAACTCATATGGAAGCATAAAAAAAATCAAATCTAAGAAATAAGAGAGGAAAGAAAGGAGACAATATTCATGTGGTAAAACCCTAAGGTGAGGAAACATCAACGAAAGTAAGGTCTTTTTATTCTTCAATAAATTCTCCCAATTAAAATTGTTAGAGCACATGCCCTGTATGGAATTCAAATGGGGTCCATTCAACTCTCCAACATATGGATGATCTTGCCTAAGGGGCTAAAGATCAAGACCATAAGTCACCCTCACCATTTACTTATTCAAGACTAATGAACTCAATTTATAGTAACCACGAGAAAATTAACCTGGACCATTGGTCATAAGGCACAATCAAGGGCGGAGATTAATCAATCCATAAAGGTTGATGATAAGCTCATCAAGAAATAAGGGTGAAGTGGTGGATAAGAATGACCTATTAGTGTAGGCCAATGTTACCTAACAAACATGTCACCACCAAATGACTCCTCTTCATGTGGACATGTGCAATATTAGAAAAGTATAATGAGGCCATGTTACATGTATAAGTGCCCTACAAACCAGCATAGATCCATCTAAAAGGGGATCTACCAAGCACGGAGAGGGATCAAATCTCTCACGCTGTAAACCTTTTTTAAGAGTGGAAATGTCAAGGAAATGTATAATCCAATGTTTATGGTTTTAGTTTATCTAATTTATGTTATTTTATATATGCAATTCTAAATATTTTAAATTTAATTTGAGTAAACATTATTTTTAATAATTATTTTTATTATTTTTTATAAAAGACATGTGTCAACTCTAGGATGAGCACAGAAGGAGTTACACATCTCTCCCCTACTGGGTTGTAGAATGCACCTCTTCGATGCAATGATGTTATAATAATCATCATTATGACATTAAGCACAATATAATATCAAACTACTAAACAACATTAAAACACATTCTAACATAGAAAGTCACTTTAGCCTAGATCATGCAAAAGTGGAAGTGGAAGAGAAATACTATTGGCCAAGTATTTCCAACAAAATGTAGAAATGGGTGGAAAGATGCGAAGTGTGTCCTCATGTAAAGGGAAGAATCCAAAACATAGGTTTGTACACTCAATATTTAGTTCTTAATGGACTAACGCGGTTTTTGTTATGGGATTGTCAAGGATGCTAGGAGGTAGTGACTCAATTTTTGTTGTTGATTAATTTTTTAAGATGGCTCATTTATTGATCCCAAGAAGACGAGTGATTTCACTCTTGTTGTGGTTTTTTTTAAATTAGTTGTTTTATTGCGTGGTTTGTAAAGAACATTACTTTATATAAGGACAATAAGTTTCTTGAGCATTTTTGGAGGACATTGTGGAGAAAATTGGGAACTAATTTGTGGTTTAGTTTTAGCCTATCATTCTCAAATTAATGGGAAAACAAAGGTTCTGAATAAAATCTTGGGAAATATTTTGCAATGCTTGATTGGGGGAGCAGTCAAAGGCAATGGGATTTTATTTTGGCACAGGCCAAGTTTATATGCAATGATTCACATAATTGATATATATGTAAAACTTCATTTTATGTTGAGTATGGGAGATCACTAAAATGAGTGATTGATTTGCAGGGTTCTGATTTTGCCTCTGATTTTGCCTCTTAAATATGTAAGTATTTTTCATTTTTTTCTTTAAAAACTACCTAAAAAAAATAAAAAAAATCAAACTGGTAACCTCTCCTACATTCATAACCACTTAAGCTAACCCTCAAGACTGTGTAGATATTGTTATATATTATGAATTTAAAACTACTTTCAAAATTATTTGTGGACACACAACCTGCAAATACATGAAGTTTCTTGAGTTCAGCTTACAGCCTGCAAATACATTAAGTTTCTTGAGTTCAGATTCAACAATATTCATTCTTTTAGCTTTCCTAGTTGGCACAATCCTAGAGAGTTTTGCATACTTGGTATTCCTGATTAAACCGTCATTGACAGGTGGACATTGCACCACTTCCTTGTTTGTTTGCTTGGGTTTTTTGCTACAAGTTTTGATCTAGTTAGTGTCCTTTTGACTTGCACGTATTGTTGCTTATCTTACATATATTGTTTACTTTATATCAAATTTCCAGGCTCCAGGCTATATATTGGACTGTCCACCAGGCTCCAGGCTAGGCCTGCTTAGTTTATCCTGACAACCATCTAAAATTTCCACATATTATATATCAAATAGATTTTTCATTGGACTGTCCACCAGGCTAGGACTGTCATTCAGTTTTGTCTTTTATAGATTTTTCATTGGACTGACCACCAGGCTAGGCCTGTCATATTCAGTGGTGTCTTTTAAAAATGGATGTTGACATTGGATACCAAGTGGTTTAACCATTCCAGTTGTATATGAAAGATACAGCATTAATGACTATCAGGAGTGGGTAATAGGAATGATGAGTTGGCATACAACTAGTGACATGAATAACATTTCAAACATACTATTAAGAAAGTTACAAGAATGGAATTTCAAATACACTACTAAGAAAGTGACATGAAACGAACAAAATGCCAATTAAAAGCAAACTGTAAACAGTAACAGCCAATTAAAAGCCAACTGTAATATTCACAGATGCTTATTTATCACTCCTGAATTTGAATATTGACCAAGAGATAAGTGTCAACTAAAAAACAAAGATTACATTTTTTTGGGGTCCATTCCAAAGCTGTGAAGCACATTCTCTCCAACAAACAAACCAAACCATTCCTTTCAACAACTTTGACATCACATTCTCAGCTGTCACCATTATTCATTTCCCTTTGCCTTCACAGGACAAACCGGTCATTAATCATTTTCAATATTTTCTTGCCCTGGCCCTGTTATTATCATTTTCAATATTTTCTCGCACTGAAAATAGGGGGTTTTCAATCTGTATGGTTCCAGAAAAATGACCCAGCTTCCCCCACAAAAAATCGAATTATGTGGGCGCTTCAAACTTTGCCAGCTAAAAAACCAGCTTATGCACAGAAGAAGAATATTTAAATTTGGTCTAATACCATTATTCATTTATGCATTTCTGCTGTGTAACAGTTGTCTTTGCAATTGCAAAAATACTAAAAAAAAATATTGTCCAACCAACCAAAATTACACAGATTTCAATTACTAAATTCGGTAGTGCCTACTGATTTTTCAATTACTAAATGATCTATTGCCCACTATTTGGAGTGTTTGATTGCTAGCATTTTCTATTAATATTGTCCAACCAACCAAAATTACACAGATTTCAATTACTAAATTCGGTAGTGCCTACTGATTTTTCAATTACTAAATGATCTATTGCCCACTATTTGGAGTGTTTGATTGCTAGCATTTTCTATTGTATAATTTCTATAATGTTGTAGTTATATATGTTGGAGTGTTTGATTTGATAGTTGTAGGTTTTCAAATGCAATAGAAAATTTATTGTATAATTTCTTTTATGTTGTAGTTATATAATTTTTATAAATTTGGGAATAGAATTTAGGTGGAGAAGATAACACTCTATCTCACAACCACTTAAAATGTAATAGAAAATCTATTGTATAATTTCTATAATGCTGTAATTATATAATTTTTATAAATTTGGGAATAGAATTTGGGTAGAGAAGATAACACTCTATCTTACAACCACTTAGGCTATACTAAATTGACAATTTATTAGCATTACATTATGTTACCTGTCTCATTCATACCACAGCTTGTAGAATACACCTATCATCTCTCAATGCAACAACTATCAAACATTTTTCATGGGAGTAGAATGTAATTAATTTCCCATTTTTCTACATATTCTACAATTAAGTAAACATGTATATATTTACAAAACCAAATTTTATAGTAGGTTAGTCTAAAAATTGGACAATCGAAATAGACTGATTTTTCCAGCACATTTTTCAAAATTCAGGTTACAGCTATCAATTTCTCTATGTTTGAGTGTCTCAAGGGTTTTCGAAGGTGCCGAATACATTTTTTACATCAATATCCATATTAAAACAAAGTTAAATTATAATTTTACAAAATAAAAAACACCAAATTCCCATCAAAACATGATTATCAGATCCAAATCCTCAAATTTTTAAACTAGCTCCAAAACTAATAATATAACCCATGTCCTTTACAACTTCATGCTCATGAAAACATGCTCCAAACACTTGACTTCTATATTGCTCAGCAATCCCACTTTGTTGTGAACTTTCTCAAAGCCCATTTTAGTAAATAATAAGTTATGTGACGTGAGGGTATATTTGACGTCGTTAATTACACAAGCATGGCATACGATAAGCGGCTATTGCAATACATATGACCAAGGCACAAAAGAGTGATTCATAGATAAATGTGCAATGTGTGACAAAAAGGCAAAACTTATTATTTTTTGGTAGTTGTCATTTTTTTATAATGCAAGTGCGGAAAGGGCTGTGTGATAAGAACATCCAACGGTTTTTCTACACTTGTCTCGGGAGAAACGAGAATTCTCATTGGTAAAAAAGTTTTGTCGTAATAAAAATATACATGTTATATATGAGTATAACAAGGATGAGTCCAACATGAGTTGAAGCATGGGTGTGATAGAATATATGATTCATTGTTTAGGTGTGAAGATAGTGAGTACACAACATGTACAAGATAAAAAAAGAATGTGTGGGACACTAATATCATTAAGATTGTGACATAAATATAAATAAGAGTTTGAAGTGAAGCATGTATGGAGAGTGCACACAACAAGATGGAAAGCAAATTGCGTGTACTAAACATTGATTCTATAATTGAAGACACAACACTTACTTCTAAATTCTATCATAGCAATTTATATCATCATGGAAATTGGAAACAAAGCTTAAGAGTCATTATGGAAAGTGGAATGACAAAATAGATATGGAGTTCCAACGGAAGATGAAAGGTCAAAATGGAAGTTGGAGTCACAAGAACACATCCAAAGAGTTTTTGAAAAAACTAAAGAGCTAGATTAGACACAAAGATGTTGAAGAAAGATCAATACTTTGGAGAAAATAGATAGTACTTACCATAAAATTTACGTCTCGTAAGATTCTACACACTTAAAGAATATAAAAAATTAAGAAATGAATAAATAGGAGTGTTGTCATCGACTCGGGTTGGCTATCCAATCCCAAGTAATGGGGATTTAGTACAGAGTCAATCAAGAGCTCGAGTGGTGTGTTGAGGTGCAATATGTAATATGTGTGTGTATATTGATTTATGTTAATGAAAATGAGTATCCCCATTCTCTTATCACTACGTTTATTTAGATTGTGTTGTCTTAGTGTTGTATGACTATCTAAGTTCTTGTAGCATATTTATGTTCTAACATCTGTGTTGTGAGTCATGGTCCACATGTCGATAGAGTTTGAGGTATTGGTGAATTATGCCTGTTGTGCATGTGTTACACCATGTGATATTAGAGCAAGGCTTAACATCTCTATGAGAGAGAAATAAGCGAGAAGAAGGATCAAAGAATAATTTAGAAAGGTTGTAAGTGCAAAGTTAGCAAAAATGGCAAGGATAGGCAAAACAAAAATCATGAATAGAGAATTGTAGGCACTACGAAGAATAAGTGGAGAATGCCTCTTTTCAATTCTTTCTAAACCAAATTGCTTAGCCCTCTTAAATTCTCATTGTTATGTAGTTGTGAGCTCAAGAGAAATTGCCTAGGCCAAATTAAATACACCTTTCCTATGAAGAGAGCTAATCAAATTCTTAAATGACTTAAAAGAGTCTCCACAATGCACCTAGGGATTTGCTCAAACCCTTACCTTTTCACCATTGCCAACCTTCTAGCTAACCAACTCCTAATCAAGGGGAAAGTGATGACTCTTTCTTTCCAAACTATAGATAACTTATGAATCTCTTGTATGGTCTTTGAATCCAATCTGTAATAGTATATAGGACAATGTATTTTTGAATGATGATTCGATTCCACAACCCATCCCTAGATATGAGCAATCCAAGGAGCATCAACCAAATTGGATGACAAAAGGATTTTCCCATGCATGAATGAAAATAAGGACTCCATTGTTTTTTAGATAAGAGGGCATGACCCTAAAACCAACCCCTACCAAGCACCTATGCAAAGGCCTCTTCTATTTGAAAGATAGATGTGAGCAATCCTCCGACCAAACTATGATATTCTAGTATATAACCTTAAAAAACCTCCTAAAAATCATTCATCCAATCCATTACACTACTCTCTAACACATAATGACAATGAAATCTCCTTTTCAAAAGCTATACTCACCATATCAACGACCTAGTACATTTTAATATCCTACTTTCGGACATAACAAAGCTTTTCTTTTGTCTACTATAACACATTTTCAACCTTGTGTTTCCCTTGTTACATTGGTTCTCTTTGCATTTTCAAATTGCCATTTACCCCCACCAACCTATTAGCTACCCATGTATCTACTTGAGCCCTTCCACACATTCAACTATAACATGTCTAAATTAGGACACCCGTTGTGCTCCCCTCCAAATTGATTACTAGGTTCTAGGACTGATCTATCCTCCCATTGTTGAGAAGTAGAGCCAAGCTTACCTCTACCACAGCTTGTTGAGGAAGATTAAAGAGTCTTTTCCAACCCCAAGAAAGAATTAGGAAAGTCATTGTCAACATCCTTATCTCGCTTACCTAACTACGAATGTACCAAACGTGAATCTGGATCGCCTACATTGTTAGGATCACAAATAATAATTGTCCTTCTCTCTTCATTTACTCAGTCATGTAACTATGGGTTGATGGAAAAGGTTTTGTTTAACCCTCCCAAGCCTCAACAAGTCCAATAACATTAACCTCCTCTAAAGTCTTAGCACAAAAAGACCCATGAAAAAAATGGGATTAGAATCTAGTTCTAAAGAATTGTCCAAAAATTCCACTGATCTATTGCTTTATGATTAAAATCTCATTCTAAAGTATTGTCCAAAAATTACAATAATCTATTGCTCTATGATTAAAATATCGTTCTAAAGAATTGTCCAAAATAATATTAGTATAAATAAAATAATATACTATATTAAAATTTTAAAATTTTAAAATAAATTTAAAATCTGGTTCTAAAGAATTGTCCAAAAATTCAACTAATCTATTGCTCTATTAAAAAAAACCTAGCTTATCATTTTAGTCCATTGAAACATTATAATATTTTATATTTTTTAAATAAAATAATATAGATTTCAAATTATATATAAAAAAATTATAATATTGTATTTGTTTATTAAAAAATATAATTAATTGTGTTCTACATTACCATCCTATTATTACATATTATTAAAATAAATCTGAGTTACTATAATTAAACCCACAAAATTTACAAGGATTTCATGATAATGAGTCAAATCTCATGACACTACCTGCATATGAGAAAGACAAATATTTTTCATTAGAGTATCCACGGGGTATGGATACCAATGGATATTGGATTTAGTTTTTCCTTTGCAGAAGAAAAAGAGCGCATTGAAATGAGACGTGAGAAATGAAAATTGTTAATATTTCTGAAGTCTAAAGTCGTCATTCTTCTCGAGATTGCCAACTATTACGAAAATAGGAATGAAGAGTTGGATAGCGTTTCAAACCATACCATCATTAATGACATATTACGTTAGCTTATCTCTTGATTCGACTGTTTTTTAAACTTAAATATTGATAAATTAAGTGAGTGCAACCAAATAAGAAAGATGATATCGTCATGTCTATTCCAGATCTGTTAAACACATCATCTGCAACAAGCTCGAATAATATAGTCCACCTCAACCATTTCCCATCACACTCTCCTGTCACCATTGTTCCTTTGCCTTTCCCTTTTCCCTTCACATGGGAAACCTAACTATCTTTTTCTCACCATTCTTGTTGCTTCCTTGCAAGAATCAGTTCCTTTTTTCAAATGAATTACCTCAAAAACCATGTGACAAACCACCGCCTCGATACTTCAAGTAGATGAAGGATGGCTAACAGACGAAATAGAAGCCAGCAGGTCAGATGGAATGTGGTGTAACGGACCCCGCAACGAGTTTCTCTATCTCAGCACATTGAGATAAAGGATGACTAATAGACAAATCGTGACAGTTGAAGATTAATGACGAAACTTGACAGTTGGAAACTAAAGAGAAGACACAGCACGTAAGCTGGAATGTGGTCTAGCTGACCCACTTTGGCACATTCCAGCTGACCCACTTTGGCCAAAAACAAGGGCTTTCTCTATCTCGGCACATTTTGTATGGTTTCAGGAGATTGACACCAATTTGCAAAAATAGGAGTCTTGTTATTAATAAAAAAGCCAAAGCCAGCACATCAATGATAGAAAGAAAACAGTGACCCAAAGTTTAGTCACACTAAGACATTTTACAGCAAAATTCGATATAACAGATAATAAGTTATGCTAGCCAGCCATTACGTTGTTTTTTATTATGTTATGCTTGCCAGCCATTACGTTGTTTTTTATTATGTTATGCTTGCCAGCTATTCCATTGATTATACCACTTGACAGTGGGATATGACGGATATGACGCTGCAGGAAAACCCAAAAAAATTGAATATGCTGGTGGAGAGACCCAACAATGATCAAAAACTATAGTGACTGCGAAAAGACTAAATGCAATAGTATACATGGACAGTTGATAAGCATACAAACATGAAATTACAAGTTGCACTGCGATCTTTTTGGGCCATAAAGAAAAATGGATCCCTTGATATAAACATACATATTACAAACATAAAGCACCAATTTGCAGTGAGACCTTTTCAATCCACAGTGGCTTGATAAACATACATGTTATATGTTATAGTGTAAAGCATAATTACATATATCGTGTCGGCTAATATATAGCCGAGGGTCCAGAATGTAACTTATCAGCAAAAACAATGAAAATATTGGGAAATGTTCTAAAGCATAAAAAAAAATACAAAATAACCATTTTTTTCAATTTTTTTAACATCTAAAGCAACAACATCAAATAAATACATTGCTACATAAATATGAAAATACAACTAATATATAAAATGCATAAGATGTCAAATGGTGGATCATGATCACATATATGACTATAAACTGAAAATACTAAAACACTGAAATATGTTCCTGATAAAATGATAGAAAATCACATCAAATGATCAAAATAAATGTCTCTCAAGAGATGAATCATCATGACT
The DNA here is from genome assembly GCA_001517045.1 of Pseudotsuga menziesii. Lineage (NCBI taxonomy): Eukaryota > Viridiplantae > Streptophyta > Pinopsida > Pinales > Pinaceae > Pseudotsuga > Pseudotsuga menziesii. The sequence continues at coordinate 103,515 of LPNX010210159.1, forward strand.
CATGAGACATCTAGATACTACATAGTACAATGATAAATAGTAGAAATCGTCTATCCCCTATACCCCTTGTATAGACAAGGGGCACCACTCTTCCTCAGGAAGTAGTAGGGGGTTCTGTAGGTGCTTTGGATGAGTTAGGTGCCAAATTGGAAGGTCCAACTACTCAGCTATGGTGGAAGGTAATGGGGCTGAGGTGGAAACCAATCTGATTCATCTCCTCCCATAACTGCATGTCATAAAAATTATTGCCTACATTGGGATCATATTCATCAATAGCACCCTATGCCCACCAACTACTTGGCTATGGTGGAAGGTAATGGGGCTGAGGTGGAAACCAATCTGATTCATCTCCTCCCATAACTGCATGTCATAAAAATTATTGCCTATATTGAGATCATATTCATCAATAGCACCCTATGCCCACCAACTACTCGGCTATGGTGGAAGGTAATGGGGCTGAGGTGGAAACCAATCTGATTCATCTCCTCCCATAACTGCATGTCATAAAAATTATTGCCTATATTGGGATCATATTCATCAATAGCACCCTATGCCCCCCTCCTCTAGCACTTGCCTCTACCTCGAATCTCGAAGTTGATCCTCCAATGACATTAGTCAACACTCTACAATTTTGATGAAACTTCCCATGCTTAATGAGTAAAGGGTACATTTTTATTAAGGTCATGAAAAAAATTCAACAGTCAATGCCACCAACATCAAGGTACATAGAGGGGTTGTTGTGCTTGATTAAATCTTGTAAATGTCGCGATTTTTTATGGGCGATATCTCACCGATAGATGTAACTATGGTGTAAAGATTTTGATATAAACATTCATATTACAAACACAATTTGCAGTGAGACGCTTTCAATCCACAGTGACTTGATAAACATACGATCACACTGTAACAAAATACAGTAAAGCTTTCTTAAGGCATAAATGGAACACATTGATAATAAAGAAACATCAAATTGTGTTTAAGTTTTGAACTTTGTTAACTCAAATCAGCAGTTTATGGAGTTGAAAAGATTTTATAGTGGTAAAAATGATTCAAAAATCTATAATATAAAAATATTTTAATGTTATTTCATACACTCATTCATACAATACAACTTCAAAAAGAGAACTGTATTAAAAACTATTCCAAAATGCTATTATTTAAAAGTATCCAGCTGTAATTTCACATACATATCCACAAACACCATCTTTCCCCAAAAAAGACCAAACAAGCAAAACATGAACAGCCAAGATTTTTATAGTAGAACACTTTAAAAAGACACCCAAGATTTGTGTAGTGTGATATTTAAAACACCGCAACAGCAAAACATTTAAATTTGGTTTAAAACGATGATTAATTTATGCATTTCTACTGTGGACCAGCTGTGTTTGCAAAATAATTAAAACACGTACACAACTAACGTTACAAATAATTTTCAATCTGTGGTACCCACTTTTTGCTAGCTACAGAATTTATAATGCTATAGCAAATCCATTATATAATTTCTATAGTGATGGTCCTTCACAGTGAGCAGAAAGATATTTTTCAATTAACACTGTAAACTGTCTAATGCATACTGCATTGTGGATTGTAACGTTCCCCATATATAAATTATATTTATAAGTATTTGCCAAAGGCTTGTCCTAATCTTTACAGGACCGCTGAAAATCAGGGTGGTCTCCAACCGCTAATTACAACACAAGAATTGGAGATTAGAACACAACTGTGGAAGCAAAATTTCTTTCATAAATCCAAGATAAGTTGCACAGAAAACCTTCTATCCTAACATAATTGAAAACCTTCTATCCTCCTAACATACTCTACTGTACTAAAACAGCAGCTTGAAGAACAAATTTGTTGATGCTATTGCAGATAGTCTGAAAGAAAGAAGCCAAAAGAATCTCTGTACAGTGATTCAAAGGATTACAAGAAAGTGAGTATTTATTACAAATCTACTCTTCAGGCCATTGAAAATCCATGCATTGAGTGGTCAGGCTAGATGATCAAGGACCACCAGCAATCTATCCAAACAACAATGGCTGATCCAATCCAAACCAGCAGGCCTGCAATGTTTCTTTTCTGAAGCAACGGAAATCCATGTAAAAGAATGAGCTGGGAACACAGATATCAAGATCGTTTGCAATCCGAGAGCTGTACTTAAAAAAGCAAAAAGCTGAAACCTCCTCTGAGAAATCAATGGCAGCCATGTGTAATTGAAAGTTGAAATTTGAAAATTCTGCAATTCTGTTCCCCGTATTCTCTGTTTTTCTGATTGCTCTGGGTGATTGATCATCGGCAATCAGCTGATTGAAAGGAGTCTGCAAATCCCGAGGGCTTGTTGGGAATGCTTGTCTGAGTATTGTCCAAGCTCCTTAGTGAGTGGCCCTCGTCTATAAGGGATGATGCTCCTCCTTCAACGGCCTGCCATCGCTTGAGTGCCTGGGAGAGGGGCATGTCGAGGTCAATGCCGTAGCAGTCCTCAGAATCCATGTTGGCAGGCTTCCACTGCTCAACGAGAGGGGAGAGCACATTCACTGCGTGGCCCATGTCGGGGCGCTGGAAGGGCTCCCGGGCAGTGCAGTGCCCAGCCAGCTCTGCCACTGTACAGATGCTTTGGAAGGTATCATCGGCCATGTCGAGGACAGGGTCAACAGCCTTGCGGAAGCTCTCGCGGCTCGCGAGCACACGTCGAAACCATGTGACCAAGTGCATGCTCTCCTCTGGTTGGGTTTCATCAAGAGCCCTGCGCCCAGTAATTAGCTCCATTAGCACCACACCGAAGCTGAAAACGTCCACCTTGGTTGTCACCCGGCCTGTCACTGCACAACAACAACAATGGCAGAACTGTTATGAATATCCTGTGCAATATAATATAGTCCACGTAATAGCCCAATGAGGCAATCCAAGGGAGAATGAACTATATTTACTTAATGGATGGAAATAAGTTTTGAAGAAATGAAGTTTAAACAAAGGATGGAAAAAAGATTCCATCCAAATGACAAAGTATGAATCTCAGTGGATCATGGCATAATGCCCCACCACTATGCTAAGTTGATTTTCACCAACAGTGTAGGGCCAATTTGTAATGAATTGGCATGAGAATTTAAAACCTGTTTGGGTTTAACAAAGGCTCCGGAGTTAAATATGCTGGCCAGCATGGTCCTGAGTAAGTGCTTTCCCTTTGGCACAAGCTCCACTCACAACAGACGAACAGTGAAGGCTGATTCTATAATGGACTTGGTATGGGAAGAAATTGTCCCATGTTAAGATGGATCTGTGCTAGGCAATTTTAACTACAAAACAAAATGCGCATTGAGTTTATTTGAACTAAAGATAATTTTGAATTGAGGCCATTTTCGCCTATAAAAATCAGAACTTGGATTGAAGCCATTAATTGATTGGATTTAAATTCTTCAAGCTCGTTAACCAGTTACAAGACTAAAACCCTTTATTTATTAATTTCTCAATCTGCATTTTTTTCTGTTGATATCTATCAAAGCCTTTACTAAAACCCTTTATTTATTAATTTCTCTATCTGCATTTTTTATTTTTTCCTGTTGATATCTATCAAAGTCTTTAAGCTGCCAACCTTAACTGTTTGAAAACTATTTAGGTAAAATTGATACCTAGAGAAATTTGATACACTATGCATAACACATCACCGTCTTAAGACGAATTTGTGCTCATAGATACCAAAAAGTTCATTTTGAATTATACCCATCTAACATAAAATACTCCCACATCTGCTGGATGGACTGCCATTTGACACATACTGATCTTAAATCGGGTTAATTTTTTGTTAATTCGTGAAATTGTAGAGTTGGAATTCACAACTCTCCACAGATCAAAAAACAAGCAACAAATAGTGGCAAGAACTGTACAAGAAACAGGTCCCTTGTTCAGGTTGTGGGCTTTACTGCAATAATGCAGAGTGTTTATAACTCACCATGGATACAAAAATCTAGAGATAAGGACAAGAATGGTACAAGAAACAGTCCCTTATTCAGGTTGTGGTCTTTAGCGAGACAATGCAGAGTTGGTTTTCATAACTCCCCATGAATAAAAAAACCATGAGAAAAATGAGAATACAAGAAACAGGTATCTTGTTCAGGTTGTGGGCTTTACCATGACAATGCAGAACTAGGTTCATAGAACCCCATTAATAAATAATTAATAAATAAAAACGAGGAATGAGGACAAGCAGGATACAAGAAATATGTCTCTTATTCATGTTGTTATTCAGGAGGTTGCCTTTAGCAAGACAATGCAGAGTTGGGTTTCATAACTCCCTACAAAGTAAAAAACATGACAGAAATGAGGACAAGGAGGATACAAGAAAAAGGTATCTTATTCATGTTGTTATTCAGGAGGTTGCCTTTAGCAAGACAATGCAGAGTTGGGTTTCATAACTCCCTACAAAGTAAAAAACATGACAGAAATGAGGACAAGGAGGATACAAGAAAAAGGTATCTTGTTCAAGTTGTGGGCTTCACCGTGAATAGTTGGGTTCATAACTCCCCGTGAATAAAAATCACGAGAGGAATGAGGTCAAGGAGGATACAAGAAACAGGTCTCTTATTCAGTTAAGATTAAGATGGAAATAACATAGCTAATAGTATATCCGGCAGAGCCCAGTGGCTAGCTAAATAGGTTGGCAGGGTGCCAATGCCAATGTTATTGAGCATTTGGCTAGTTCCATGCTAGCAGTTGCCTGGTCCAAAATCCCCTCATCAAAATCTTCTCGACAAGTAAGGCGCACCAACTGGTTTACTAACCTAATGATGCCATTCATGAATGTGAATGTGGGAAACATCCCTTGGAAAGCGTGGGAAACATCCTTTAGAAAGGGTTCCAAGTAACCATAATGGGTGGGCCTAATGGTTAAGAGCATGTGTTTCCTCTTAGGAGGTTACAGGTTCAAATCCAGAGGGAGTAGTGCTCTTAAGAGGTTACAGGTTCAAATCCAGAGGGGTGTAATGTACATCTCTGTAGACTTTAGCAGTTAAATCACTACTTAGAGGAGTCCCTTGTCCCACAAACAAGGGGTCTAGTACATCAAATTGGTGTCTTGCTTGGCTAACATTAAGATTGCTTGGCTAACATTAAGATGAACGTTAAGATAATTTGTCATAGTAAATTCAAATAACCAAATTGGTGTTTTGGTGTCTTGCTTGGCTAACATTAAGATGAACGTTAAGATGAATTTGTCCTCGTAAATTCGGCTAACATTAAGATGAACTTGTTCTCGTAAATTCAAATAAAAGATTAAGATGAATTTGTCCTGGTAAATTCAAATAAAGCTAGAATTGAAGTTCAAATAAAAGCTGAAATTGAAGGCATTGATTGATGGAATGAACTGGAGTGATTAAATGGTTACCTGCATACTCAGGGGCCAAGTAGCCAAAGGTGCCAGCAAGCCTGGTTTCAACAGAAAACTTTCCATCGGGCGCAAGCTTGACCAATCCGAAGTCGGAGACCTTGGCCCGCATGTCATCACCAAGAAGGATATTCGAAGGCTTGAGATCTCTGTGAATGAAGCTCGTCTGTGCAAGGCTGTGCAGGTACTCAACCCCGCGGGCGACATCAAGGGCAATGCTGAGCCTCTGCTTCCATTCCAGCGGCCTCAGCCCGGCCCCCGCCCATTCAAACAGATGGAAGCTCAGCGGCCCCTGGGGCATGTACTCATACACCAGCATTTTCTCGCCACCATCGATACAGTAGCCGAGAAGAGCCACAAGGTGCCGGTGTCGAACCTTGGTAAGGACGGCGATCTCTGCCTGGAACTCACTCAGCCCCTTGCTGCTCACCTTAGCGGCCTCCATCCGTTTTACGGCGATCTTGGTACCGTCGTGCAGCTCTCCTCTGTAGACCACCCCGAACCCGCCTCGCCCCAATATGTTCTCGTCGCTGAAATTGTCAGTTACCTCGCGGAGCACCTGGATCGATATCACCATGCTGCCGGGTGGCTCGATAACATGGCCGTCGCTTGGGCCACCGTTGCTCATACTAGGCGCCGTGTCGGGCATCGGGGGGCCGATGGAGATCTTCAGCAGCTCGCGATCAGACGATGATGAGGCATCGCGGCGGTGCGGATTAATAGCCACCGTAGTTGGACTCTGCACCCGTGTCGACCTCTGACGCTTCCTCGATACATAGCAGTAGCACAAACCCACAACGAGAACCAGAGCCACGATACCGATAACCGCCCCCGCTATCCAGGTTTTGCTTCCGCCTCCTCCTCCGCCTCCGCTACCAGCATTGGTGCTGTTTGACTTCCCGGTGCTACCCGACGAACCCGATGAAGAGCCCGATGAAGTCCCGCTAGGCGACGAGCCAGGCGCCGGGGATTTCCCAATCTGCGAATTCCCGTCTGTGAGAACCGTCACGCCGGAGCCGAATGTCGGGATTGTACCCCACAGCTGATTGTTGCTCACATCCAGCTTCTTCAAATTCGGCAACTTGGTAAGCTCGGCGGGGATTGAACCCGTGAGACTGTTTCCGCTGAGTATGATCTGCGTGAGCGATGTGAGGGTCGACAATGCCGGAGATATGGTACCCGTGAGTTGCCGGTTTACGACACTGAGAACGCTTACGTTGCCCCCAGTGCAAGTCACGAATAGCCAATTGGCACACGGATCGTTGCCCTTCCAGGCCTTGGCGAGAGCAGACGGGTACCCGAGAGCCCCCGCGAACGACAAAAGGGCATTTATTCTGGCATCACAGGACTCCCCGGCGACTGAAGTGCAGAAATTATTGCCCGTTGTGTCGGGCTGGGTTTTGTTATTGAACTTGGGGTAAGGCCCTTGTAGATCGTTGTTTCTCAGGCTGACGTTCAGTGAGCTAATGGAGAGCAATGACTCGGGCACCGGGCCCGTGAGCTGATTGTCTCGGAGTTGCACGTCGAACAGAGACGCGGACTTGAAATCGGGCACCGGTCCCGTGAAGGCATTCACATGTAACCAGACCTGCGTGAGCTGATTTATGGCACCGACGGGCTCAATGGATCCACCGAGCAGCTTGCCGTTCTGGTTATTCAGCCACAGAACCTGCAAACTCGACGAGGCATTAAACGATGCCGGAATCGTCCCATTCAGATTATTATAAGCCAGCCGAAACGTCTGCAACCCCGCTATTGTCCCATTGCCCAAGAACTCCGGTAGCTCGCCGACAATACTGGCGTTGTTCGCACTGAACCAAATCAGAGACACGGCACTCGCGAGCCCGTCCGGGATCGACCACGGGGCCAGCAGGCCATTATCATCAATCGAAAACGTTTGCAGAGTTGTGAGCCCGTCGAAGAAATCTGTCGGTATGGATTCAAACGCATTGTTCCCAAGAAACACCGATTGCAGATTCGCCATTCCACTAAAACTAGGCAATGGCCCCGACAACGAATTCTTCTGCATACTAATACTACTTAGGGCACTCAGCTTGTTGAAATCCGTCGGCAAACTCCCTTTTAAACCCATTCCCTGAATGTTGATCCCCGTAATTTTCCCGCTGCTCGAGCAGGAAATGCCCTTCCACCCGCCGCACGGATCATTGCCTGTCCACGAGCTAACGCCGTTCAGATTCTTCGCCAATTCAGCCATCACCTGAGCATCGCTCGAATCCGTAGTGCCTTCAACCAGGCAAGAAAAGCAAAAACAAACCCAAAGGCACCACCACAACCACAGCCAGTTCTCCTTCATCAGTCCCGAGTTCGAAACCAGCCAGTTCCCCTTCATCAGTCCCGAGTTCGAAACCAATAGCAACACAAACTACATTCGCATTCAATAAATCCTCGAGCCTCCGGATTTTTCTGGACAGATTCTTTCTTAGCTATCTACCCAGCTTTATCGCCTCCAAACCCACCGCTAAGAGCAAGAAATCGTTGGCCAAATCTGTTCTGCAAACATGAAACCCTCCACAAATCCCAAATCTGTTCTGCAAACATGAAACCCTAGACAAATCCCGTCGCCACAACCCACCGCCGCTAACCTGTTTCTGCAGATCGAGCCGGGCATTTATAAAAACTGGGATTTTCTCTGTCCGGTCCGAGAAAACGCGGACACACGGACAGTAGAAGTATCGTGCATCAACAAATAAAAAACATGTATTTCCGCGTGCCAGGCTGGCGCTTACTCGGCACCGGACCTTCTCATGATTTCGCCACGCGGCAACAGAAAAATGATCTTCGGATCCGACATCGTTAAGTGACTTCATGTGCGGGTGGCGGGACCCGCCACGTCGCGTCGTGACGCTGCTGCACATGGTAGGAGTCGGGACCCGTCGACAAACCCGTTAACTTCGCTTTTGTCGATTTTCGTAAAGTAGTATTAATAGAATGATTAATGTAATTAATTTCCAGCTGGGAGATTATGGCATTTTTGTCTTCTTTAATTGATATTTATTCTTTAAGCTAATTGCAGGCCGCACTAACCCGTCCCGAGAATTTCGATTCCCCTTTGAGAATTTTGTCACGCTCATGCTTTATTTTATTAGATGAAGTTAGTATTTTTTTGTGGGGGGGGGGTTTGGTTCCTGTTTCTGGTAAATAATATACACGCAGTAAGCTAAATTGCAGAGCATTTGTACTTAGAATTTGGTTAGTTTTTTTTAGCTAAAATACTGCGGATATTGTTCAAAGAGTAGTTTTAGTGATTGGAATTGCTTAATTTGAGTGCGTTAAGGGTAATCAAGGGTCCTGAATTTACTTTGCAATAAAAATTGCAAATTTAACACTGAAATTTTCATTTTCAACAACAAATTGTGTTGCGGGATTCCGACCAAACTTACCTGAAAAGGTTTAAATGGTCTAGAGATTAGCCAACTCCAATATACATAGACAACAATAGTATTTTCGTTGGAAGCCCTGTCTAACATTTAACCTGGCCGTGAGTTTGGTATCTAGATGGCAAATCGACGAAGCTCAGTGAATTGCTTGGAAAGGTTCTCATTGTGAAAAAGATAAAAACAAAAACAATAGTTCACTAAATGTTGGTAAAAATACAGATATACAAAATAAAAATAAAAACAATAGTACACTAAATGTTGGTAAAAATAGAGATATACCATGTTGGATTTGAGACACTTTAAATCCAAGGATATCTCTAAACTTATACCATATTTATTATTTTATGTAAAAATAGAGATATACCATGTTGGATTTGAGGCACAATCCCAAAATATATAACTAATACTATTTTATTGGATGAAGTTGGGTTTTTTTTGGGTTTGGTTCCTGTTTCTGTAAATAATACAGACAAGCAACAATAATACACTAAATGTTGGTAAAAATAGAAATATACCATGTTGGATTTGAGACACTTTAAATCCAAGGATATCTCTAAACTTATACCATATTTATTACTTTATCTAAAAATAGAGATATACCATATTGGATTTGAGACACTTTAGATCCAAAGATATATAACTATTACAATATTTTTTACAATACAAACATATATATCTTAACTAACAGAATATTTATTGTATGAAAAAAAACTAACAGAATATTTATTACTTTGCTGTAAAATGTATATTGTTCATCTATTTTTTTTATTTTAAGAGTATATTGTTTATCTATTTTTATTATTATTTTAAGTGTATATTGATTATCTATTTTCTTTATTTTAGTAGTATTTTACTTTGAAAGTGATTTAGTAAGTAGTGCAACTTCTTTTTCTAAGTGTATATTGTTCATCTATTTTCTTTATTTTAGATAGTGATTTAGTAAGTAGTGCAGGTTTTTTCTTTTAAGTATATATCGTTTATCTATTTTCTTTATTGTAATAGTGTTTTATTTTGATAGTGATTTAGTAAGTAGTGCAACTTCTTTATTATGATTAGTGAGTATAGCTTTTGTTTTAATAGTGTTTTATTTTGATAGTGATTTAGTAAGTAGTGGAGCTTCTTTCTTATGATTAGTGACTCGTGAGTATAGCTTTTATGATAGGTGATGAATGAGGATTAAGTTTTTTTTCTTTGATATATTCGGTTATCTTAGGGTTTTGGTTCTTTAGTTTTGTGAGATTTTGGTCTTATTTTCTAGCTTTAAAGCTTCGTTGACTCCCATGTCATTCTCCTTTATGTGGGTAGTGGTGTTTCAATATCATTTTGAGTACATTGTTTGGTATTATAGGTAGAACATTATACATTGTTGAGTGTATATTGTTCATCTATTTTTTTTTATTTTAGTAGCGGTTTACTTTAATAGTGATTTAGTAAGTAGTGCAGCTTCTTTTCTGCTGAAAAAAGTAGTGCGGATTCTTTCTTTTAATTGTATATTGTTCATCTATTTTCTTTATTTTAGTAGTGTTTTACTTTGATAGTGATTTAGTAAGTAGTGCAGCTTTTTTCCTATTATTAGTTAGTCTAGCTTTTATGATAGGTGATAATAAGGATTAAGTTTTTTTTCTTGATATATTAGATTATCATATGGTTGGTTCTTTGGTTTTGTGTAAGATTTTGGTCTTATTTTCTAGTTTTAAAGGTTTGTTGACTCCTAGTTCATTCTCCTTTATGTGGGTTGTGGTGTTTCAATATCATTTTGAGTACATTGTTTGGTATTAGCATAGATAGAACCCTGCTGACACTTTGAAAGCTTCTTGATGGCACTTGAGGTTGAAGGTTTTTTTGTGGTGCTTGGCATTTTTTTAGTAGGTTTTGTATATTTGGGTCATAGTCTACATTGTATTTATTTTGGTATATTTGTTGTTTTCGTTGAGCTACTTACAGTACTCTTTTCAATTTTAGTGTCCTCAAACACATGCTAAATGTAATATCATTATTTCTTCTTGAAATAAAGAGAGATTAAGACTTTTATTCGAAGAAAAAAAATGTCATTTAGAGAAAAAAGAAGAAGAGAAGAAATGCAATACTTACAAAATTCTCTATAATCACAATCTGCTAATTTAAGTTTTAACTCGTGATTAAGGTGTCATCTATGTTACTAGCAAGTGAAGGCTATAAGGATGAAAAATTGATGGTTTCTATTGATCTCCTATGTATTGGATATGATAAATTTGATTCAACCTTAAATAACAAGTTATAGCTTCTTTTCTTTCTGATAAAATAAAAATAAATAAATTAAAGACTTAATATAAAACTCAAAAACCCATGCTTATTTGGCACTCATATGCGCAATGCTTAAGAATTTTGGATTATTGTAGTTGAATCACCTATAATTTCAGTCATGAGAAAATTAGTAATCTATCATGAGTATATTAATCCATTTTTATTAGGCATTAATGTTCTCATCGTGACTTAATGGTACATTGTTTACGAATTTTTAATCATCATTAAACTCTAGGGTACATTGTTTACGGATTTTCAATTATCGTCACACTCTAGTTGCTTACAGCTTCACACATAACAATATTAGAGGTTCACTCATAACAATATTGACAGTGTTTATGGCTTATGCATAAATTTGCCACCATTAATGCTCATAGATTACATTATGCTTATTAAACACTCATGTTTTCATGGTGATTAATAGAATAGGTGGTGTACAATTTTTCAATCAGTTTTTTTTAATTACTTACAATTTCACTCATTACAATGTTGGCATAACTTCAAACTCAAGCATTGTTATATGATTATTGTCCTCTCATGTTCTCACAATATTATGAATGATGCATTGCTACAAACTTTGTATTCTCATGTTATAATTTCTTTAAGTAGTATTAAAATTGACAAACCCATGATTATTAAATATCCATATTTTACAATTATTCAAAAAGTACTCATTTTGAATCACTCTAATTACTTAGAATTTCATCATTAAAGACATAACTTGAAAAATAAATTGTTTGTTAAAAACTATTGTCTTTAATTTCACTATAATTTTGTAACTTTTTTTTGCATGGAATAACCAACCATCAAATCACTTTGTTATTCTCACTCATTTGTATCCAAATTCATTCAAAATTGAGTTTGAAATATGTATTTTTCACTCTTCCTAAAGCACGTTTCTAAATTAATTCCATGCTTTGAATCTACCCCAAAAGCTTAAAATTGTGATTTGAACAACATAAAAAAATCATTGGGTAATTGTGTCATGGCTAAATTTAAACAAATACAAAGCTATTTGAATACCTTGTATGAAATGCCAAAGTTTCTACCTTCACATTCTAATTGTTTATAATTTTAGTTAACAAACTAAAAAAATCATAACACTTATTATTTGGTTGCAGATTATACTATCTTTTCACAATTATAATTTTAAACATTCGATATTAGCAACAACAAAAAAATCATATTTGTTTAAATTAATTAGTATTCCAAAGATCAAGTTAAAATTGGGATCATCTCAAAAGTCATGTTTAATCAAACTGAACATCATCCGTACGAAAATTTAACCCATATTATACTATGTTACATGTGATTTTCCTCCATATAATAAAACCAAAAAAATATTATTAATAAATTTTCACATTTTTGTTGCATGTGGCTTTATTATTGTTACATGTGGTTCTACTCATATTAAAGTTGACAAAGGCAGGACTCCATGTGTTATTTATAAATTTTCTACCCTCACATGGTAGCTTTAGTTGTAAAGCTAAAGACTCATAAATTCAAGTTTCATATTGGTATTAATATGTTATTTAGTTCGTTCCAAGAAATTACCCACAAGCCTTCATTCACCAAATAACCAAACTTAGATCCTTCTTCTCCCTCAAGATCCTAGTCCAATCTATTACACTCCAATGTCAAGAATTTTGACCTGTAATCAAGTTGCAATTAATTTCCAATCAATCCCAATCCAATCTATTACACACCAATGTCAATAACTCCAACCTGTATCTACCAAAATCAAGTTGCAATTAATTTCCAATCAATAACATAAACATAAAGATAAAATTGAAAAAGATTTCCATAAGCTTGACAAAATAGGATTGAAAAAAACTCCAATAAACCTAACAAAATGGAATATTAAAACCACAAATTATATTGTTCATTAACACCCAACCCTAACATGCTAGCATCCCAAAGATTTAAATCTGTCATATTTTTCAACCTAACCACTTCCTTATGATAGGCACATTTAGTAGTAATCTAAATCTAAATCAAAGTCTTTTGTCAATAATGAATTATGACAACCCCACCTCATTCCCAATTCTATTATTTTAAAAGTAGGTGTTTGTTTATCTCTACATATTTAGTTGTCATCCACAATGTCATAGACTTCACTTCTATAATCATGTGCCATGTCATAGACTTCACTTCTATAATCATGTGCCATGTGCCATGCCATAGACTTCACTTCTATAATCATGTGCCATGCCATGATCTAGAGATTTGGATAATCATGCATCTAAAGGACGGTTTTCCATCACCCAATGAACTAAAATAAGCAAAGAAATAGATGAATGGAATCTCCATCATAGGTCAATGCAAGGCCAATCTCATTTAAAAGCTTAGGGTGGTTAAGATTTATTAATAATCATATGACACCCACTCTCTCCCCTTACCATATTTGTTTGTAAAATTAACACCTAGCAAGATCTAGGATTGTATATTCTTATGAGACCATGCTTGTCGCTATTCAATTGGCTTGTTTACTAAAATCTATTTTCCTCTTTTGACTATATTTTATAAGAATCCAAAAAGCCACTCCATATATAATTATTATTGGTTCTTTTGATTTAGGAATTTCTTTTCTCTACTATTAAACAACTTTACAAATTATGTACATGTTCGTGGACTTTGCATTCTTGGATTTTTGAAGGTTCATGTACCTTTACATCATTGATTAATGGCCAGAGAATTAATTCTTTTTTTAATTATGATTATTTGACTTATATTAACAATTTTGTTTACAAAGGAATTATTATTTAAGGAAACTAAAGAAAGGATTGATGCATATTAAATCATAATTGTGTTGATGTTTTTAATGATTTTCTCAATAGGTGAATGTAACGGTTAAGAACATGTGTTTATTCCTTGGAAGATACAGATTGAAAAACAGAGGAAGCTAGGGTATGTACATCTTTGTAAACTAGGTACTGAAATTGTTATATGAAGGGGTATCTTCCATAATCAAGGGAGTATTGTACGTCACTTTAGGACATGGCTAAGTTGTGACCTCAAATAGAATATTATTATAGATGGGACAAGAGCATTTGCCAAAACCATTGGATCAATTTTAGTTGTGGTGGATCTACTCAATCATCATCCATGTTTGAGGGTCCTCTCTATAGTTTCCTTCCACTTAGAAGAATGTGAATGTAGCTCTCAGACACAAAATTCTACCTCTGTCCAAGACAATATCTATAGGAGAAAGTGTATTCTCATAAATTAGTAATTTTGTTGAAACTTTGTCTCCAACCTCCAACATAATGTGATTTGGAAATCCTTTACTGAAATCACCATAAACAAACATTTGGGCATAGGTGTTGGAAGCCAATTTGTTAGTTTCTCAAGATAATGTGATAAACTTACCCAAAGCATACTAGTCAATAGCCTCAGAAGTATTATCAATATGGTATTCTAAAGAGAGATTATGTAGTTCTACCCATATTGGGCCTTTGTCAAAAATTCCATGTGATGATTCAATTTGGGTGTCACAACTTTATAAACATGTTAAAGTTGTATTAAATCCAGAGTCCTTTGCTCATCACCTAAACTTTGATTCTTAAATCAAGTAGGCCTACTCCTTTTGACAATTACTGTCATATCTCCCTTTGTAATTGTATCTATAAGATGATCACCAATGTCATAGTAAGGAGAATCAAAGATATCTTATCAGAGGCAGTTTCAAAAGAATAGTTTGCTTTCCTTGTTGGCCATTAGATTCACGATGCCATTGGTATCGCACATGAAGTTATCCACATTGCAAAATCTAAAAATAGACCACCTGTAATATTCAAAGTTGATTTATATAAGGCATATGATCGTGCTAATTGGACCTATATCATATTGATTCTTCTTCGGGTTGGATTCCCACTGCCTTTTGTCATTTGGACTCTATCATGCATTCGATATGTCTCCTTTGCAGTGCTCATCAATGGATTTTCTTTGAACCTTTTTAGACCAGGTAGGGGCTTAAGGCAAGGCTTGCCCCTTTCCCTTGTACTCTTCCTTTTAGTTATGGAAGGACTGAGAATTATAATCATTCATGCTAAACAGAGTGGCTCTTTTAAAGGGATTAATATCAAAGACCTAATCTCTCTATCGCTCACCTACTTTTTGTCAACGATGTTCTAATCTTCACTGAAGGTTCCATAAGTGACATTCTCATATTGGAAATCATGCTCTCTCTTTCCGTTGAGGCCACAATTATGCTCATAAACTTTGGAAAACCATATGTGTCCTTCATGAACCATGATCAAACTTTTATTGACTGGATTGATAGCTAATTTGATTTTATTGAAGTTGATATCCAATTGGGACTAAAATATTTGGGTTATATTATTAAACCAAATGACTATTTGAAAAAATATTGTTCCTTGCTAGTGGGTAAGATAGAAAGTGGAATGAATCTTTGGTGCAACCATTGGCTCTCTGGGGGGTATTGACTCATTATGATGAAGTTTGTCCTTGAAGACACCCCGATTTATTGGATTTCATTAGCACATATCCCATTCAACATCTTGGAACATAATAGGAGGATTTGTTACCATTTTTTATGGGAAGGATCATCACAGGGGCACACTTTTTATTGGTATTCTTGTGAAAAGAGTGTCACCCCTAAAGATATGGGAGGATGGGGATTGAAAGCTTTGGCTCCATTTGAAAAGGCCCCAATAGCCAACGGTATACGGAGAATCATTCACAGCAGTGGTATTTCGTTTAAGACTATTACATAGAAATATATCCATCCCCTATATGTAAAAGATTGGATCGGATCTCCCCATAAAAATTGTGGGAACGTCGTTGGTGATGTGGAAAGCCTTCATTCAAGATTTTCATGTAATTGGAGATCATTTGAATTGGAGGATTGGCGGTGATCATAGCATGCGCATTAGACGTGACCCTTGGGTGGGATGTACTGGTGATTACAAGTTGTCATATCTTCTAGTTAATGATATCATGGAACAAGGTATCACTTACCTTTACCAGATTGAAGATGCTATAAATTCCGCACTAGTTAGATAGACTTTAAAATCTGATCGTGATCTCGGTTTGGTTGGGGATCAAGCAATAAGGTGACACAATTACATCACTGCTCTTCAACACATCCATGCGTGTCTCATGAATTTCCCCAACAATACGACATGGTCAATGAACCTGGATGGTGGTGATTATACTCCAAGTCTAGGTTACAGGTTACTTAAAGTTGCAGAAGATAGACATCCTGCCCCCTAGTGGAATTTGAATATTTGGCATTTGAATTATCAATTAAAAGGAAAAATATTCTTATGGCTGGTGTTGATGGATGATGTTCCTGTTTGGGAAAATTTGAACAACGGGCATTTGATTGGCCTTGTGGTATCCATTATGCAAAACCCATAACGAGACCAACTCTCACCTTTTCATCTTATGCCCTTTTCTCAGAAAGATGTGGGATCTAGCATACATGATTGAAGGCACATCATTAAATTGGGAAGGACAAAGCATAGATGAATTTCTTATCTTATGGTTCTCTAATCCTATTTTTGTTGGTCACAAAGTTATGCCTCTCATATTTATTTGGGGCAATTGGTTAGCCACGAATATGGTTGTCTTCGAGGATAAGTTTATTGCTCCATCCCTTGTGGTTTCCAATGGCATAGTTATCCTAAAATATTTCCCATAGCGCCCAACTCCTAATACAATTCGAAGGATTCCCATGGAAATTATAGACAAATCATACAGTTGGGCCTATTTTGATGGAGAGTCTTAAGGACAACTAACTATAGTTGGGGCATGAGGGATCATATTTTTATCAGATTCACATCATCTTAAATTTTCAGACGGATTTGGTTTAAATACAAACAATGTAACTGAGCTAATGTCTGTTAAACAGGTTATTCTCCTTATTTTATCAAAGCATATCAATATCATTCAGATCTTCAACGATTCTAAGATTGTGGTGGATTGGTTACAGTTGAATAACACTCATAGGAATTACCTCTTGCATCCCATATATGACGAAATTATCTATTTTGTTGGACTATTCAAGTGTATATCATTCAGTCATGTTTATAGAGAAAGGAATGGAGAGGAAAACATGCTATACAAAAATGGACTCCTGCTAGATAAAGGCATATGGCAGAGAAGCGATCGGGATGGGGAGATGATAACTGAATATGATCCTGAACCACATCAGGGTTGATATGCATTAGAACATCCACATCCAATGCAACATCAAGATATTTCATTAGGAGAATAGCTCCATCAATGTATCCATGCAATATGCTTTTTATCATCAATGTTCATATGCTATTTAAGTAGCGATTTGTTTACACTGAACTCGTTTTTTATTATTTTTTATTTTCAATATCTGATATATGTATCTCTAAAACAGGTATAGGATTACCATTTTTGTAATGATAAATACCACTCAGGTCTGTATAGAATGTAACTGCATTAATATAATTATGCATTTTTTCCAAGGAAAAAAATCACCTAAACTTTGTTTGAAGAAAAAACAAATCACAAAAACGAAAAGTTCTTTTGAATTACAATGGTCTCTATCATGAATGAAACTCAATAATATGATATCTATATTCGTGGCTTTTTAAGTGATGACTAGAAGCCATTGAATTTGAAACATGTGCTAAATGATATTTTTCTTCTAACTTAATCCATATTGAGTAAAGTTTCAAAAAAATAATAATGTTATAATCTCCACATTAAATAAAGGGCGAACAAGATGGTTGATTGCTATAAGAAGATTTAAATAAAGGGAAAACAAGATGTTTGGCTGCTAGAAGAAGATCAAGTAGAATTTGTTTTTGAACATAGACTAATGTCCTTAAAAGTGACCAGCTCACCTTTCACAAAACTAAAAAGAATAACATCCATTTATTATGGATAACTCATAACTTATGCGTGAATGCATGGATAACGTATAATTTAGGCTGGATTGGTAGTTGACGCATGAATAACTTATAATTTGGTGGTACTTAACATGCTATCTATCGACGTTCATCAACCACAAATTAAATAGTTATGTTAGTTTAATTAAGTAGATGTACTAATTTATATTATAGAACATCCTTAATGAGGATGTATTTCTAACGCTCACATGAATAAAAGAAAAGACAAATATTAGTAGAATATGATTATTTAAAAAGCATGTTGGTATCATGATTCTAACCATCTATTAAAATCAAGTAAAAGTTATATATTTGGCTAATAATTTTTGGTAGAATTTTAGTGAGATTATTTTTAGTGGTTAATAATTGTTTAATTAGATTATAAAAATAAATTTTTACTTTAATAAAGAATTTTTTTAAAGTTGTTGTCTAATAGTGTTTTTGAGTTTGAGGAAGCAAACTTAAAATAAATAAATTCAAAAAAATCTTCAAAATATAAATCCAAAATAATATATTGATTAATCAAGACTAACAACATTGATTTAGACAATCAACCTTGCATTTTTATGATTGTAATGTAGATATAACTTTAATGCAAATTCTTTTTTTTGGGGGGGGTAGACAAGTTTTCATTTTTTTTATTGGTAAGAAATTGCATTGTTTAAATGCTGCATTGCAATTGTTACAAACAGATATAGGTTCCTCTCCTCATATGTCAAAAGGATTAGTATATTGTCTTCCCAAAAAAACTAATTGAAGTAACCTTTAAAGGCTACATGCCATATATTTGCACTAAAAAATGATATTATTGCTTTTACATGTAGTTGAAAAACCATAGACGATCCAAAAAAACTTTTGATGATAGATCCCACCAACTCGAATCAACTCTTTAATATAATAGATAAACTTTTTGGTTTTAAAAATGAATCCTATAAACTACATAATGTGTCTCATTTTCGCTTCAGTCCAAGGCCATGAAAGATCATAACAGAAGGGTCTTAGATCATCTTCAGTAATATTGTCACCTTCACATTCCCACTTTTTCCACATACCTTCAACCAGCTGGAGACAGAGCTTGGATAGACCATCTACTATCATACTCCTTTCTCTAATGTGTTGGAAATGTAGACACTGAAAATAGTTGATAACCTGAGAAAACCTTTATAAATGGCTCTTAAATAATATTTTTAGGCACCCTATTGTTCCTCACTGTGTTTATGACCAAGATGGAGTCACCGTATACTTGAAGCCTCTGCACCCCTCTAGACTAAACCAATGACATGACAACCTTCAAATCCATCATTTCTACATAACTATTTGTACTCCTTCCCAAAGAAAATGCAAATTTGATCCAACTCGAATCCGATAAGTAAAGAATGACATATGCTCCCCCTAAAGCAGGTTCATCTTGAGATGCCCCATTAAAATAACACCAAGGAAAGGATCTATAAATAATATCTATTGTGATCCTCCTAACCTTATTTTTCCTCTAAACTTGTGGGAAATGAATTAAAATACCCAGACTTTTGTATGCATAGATCTATGGATCAACCACCATATCCTCAAAAACCACTTTATTTATTTCCTTCCAGGCACCCCACAACATCATTGCAGGAAAATATTTATAATCTACATAGTTTAAGTCATTTTTCCATGCCAAAAGGGCCTCATGAACCTCATTACTTGTCCAATCAAATCTATACCCTTGACATAAGAAATCGTCTGCCACATTATTTAAATATTAGAACATTGAACTAATAAGTGAGAGATAGTATAGTCTATTTTTCATATCTACACAAGGCGTATCTATCCAGACAAGCACTGAGCTTTTTAACCCAAAAATCCCAGACATGTACTTTTTTTGACAATACAAGCCACATATGGGCGAATCCATGAAGATGGGTGTCTATTTTGGGGGGTCTTATGAGAAAATAAATTTGATTTTTTCATGTTTTTCAACTTTGGGCGAACGAAAGTGATATTTTCGTTTAGAATTTAATTTTCAAGTATAAACAAAACTTTTAGAGAATTATGTTAGCTTTCTATTCATATTTTTTTCAATTTTTTTTTAATTTAGATTTGATATGTCGTTTTGGAAAATGTTTGACAGTGTGTCCTTATAAAATGAAATGACTAAAAAATAGACATGTTTGGTTGCGCCCCTAAAATCATTGTTAAACTTTTGTTTTGCAAAAAGAAAACATGTTACGATAATCTACACACAATATACTATTGCGATGACTATAAGTTTGTAACCAACGGATCTATATACTAATTATAATATTTTTTTGAATTCGATCAATGGGGAAACCTTGTCGATTTTCAACATGTGTTTGGTTGCGCCACTTTTCTCTCAATTGACTATAAAATTTAAAAATCTACGAGTAGCCTTTTGAAGTAGACACTCCAATTAAGTGCACCATATTTGTTTCAATTTTTTAGGTGGTGTATTTTTAAGTTATATATATTTTCCATTTCACCGCATGTTGAAAGAGATGAAACGAAACTCGACACATGTTAAGAAACAAAAAAGAAATATTGGATCTCACCTATACACAACAAAATCTATACCTATGGAAAGTAGATTCAATGACGAAACTAATGGTATCAAGTTCGACCGTCGATTTGTAGTGTAAGGCATTCATTTTACCTTCCGAAAATGGAGAAACTTGAAAATTGTGCAGGTTTCAGGTCTCAAAGGTTATTTGGCCGAATAATTATTCAAACAAACAATTATTCGGTCGAACAATGTTTTTTCATTATAGAGATGTTATTTACAACGCAAACGCAAAAACAATTTCATCGGCCGAAATTTTTTTAGCTCGCGTTCTTCTAGTTATCTGCCATCAATGGTTGGTTATCTATTCATCAACTATAAGTTATCCATGCACGACAGTAAACAATAATAATACATTACAATTCATCGTATTACTAGCACACCCACGAACAAAACATGTACTCTTCAAGGAGATACACTAGGCTGAATATATCCTTTGTCCAGTAACTCCTGTAATTGTATTCTTCATTTCGTTAATTCTGGGATACTCATATGATATGGAGCTCATGATACTAGTGTTGAAAACAACATTAGATCTATGGTAAAATCTAAATATTGTTTAGCTGGTAATATTGATATCTTATCACAAAATACAACTTCAAATTCCTTTAAAATAGGAAATTGTTCCAATTCCATTTTTTATTTTTTGGGCTCAAATTCTTTAATTTTGATGCCATAAAGTTGGCACCCTTTCCTAATACACTTTTTACGTTGTAGTGCTGAAATTTTTCGTGTAGGTAAAGGTCTATAATTTCATTCATTGTATGATACTTTTCCTCCTCATCCACACTACTAAAAATTTTATGCAAATAGTCGATAACAACTTTATGAGATTCTAGCCAATCCATATCTATCAAAATGTCATAGGATCCTAGGGGAAATATATTTAAATTAACTGAGGTATCCAAGTCATTAAAACCTAATAACAAATCTTTAACTATCTCCATAACTTCCTTTTTACCTTTGTTGCCAGCTATACCAACCATGCATTTTTTTGTTTTTCCTTACTAAGTTTACACTTTTGAACTACTTTTGGCGCAATGTAACTTAAACTAAATCATGAATCGATAAGTATAGAAACATGTATGTTCAAAACTTTACTTTCTACTTCCAACATGGTGGATTGATGGTTCGCCTACCGATATTCCAAAGAAACATTAACTATAGGGATATTCCAGGCTATGTTATTCACAGTAGAAGCTTCCTGCAACATGCTTACGGGTTACTATTCCATCCTCCATTGGAAGTTTCAATACTCTTTACCCCATTGCTATTGGTTGAACCTCGCCTGTTCTAATTTTTATCAGTATGACCTCTTGTTCCTTTTCCAAAAGGTGAGGGTTTAAATCCTTTCTTACGGTGATCGATCTTTTCCAAAAAAAATTTCCAACTTCTACTCAATTTGGATATTTGTTTAAACAAATGGTAGCACAACTAGGCCTTTCTAATTGCTTCATCCATTGTTGAGGAATTTCAAACACAATCTTTTCCTTATACACTGGGGGTAAACAACTGATAAAACTGTATACCTTAGCTTTTTCAACTCTTAGATATGGTACATAGCATTGTAAATTTACAAACTCGGTTACAAATTCTTCCATGGTTAACAATCCTAGTCTCAAATCATTGAATTATCGGGCTTTCTCAGCATAATATCGTTCTGACATATACATCTTTTCAATAGTTTTTTTAAAATGTCCAACTCAACTCTTTACTACGTATGTTACTGACACTCTTAGCCTCCTTCCACCACAGAGCAGATTTAACAACCAAGATTCTATCGCTTCCTCAAATTTTCCATCAAACATGGAGGGCCTTAACTTTTTGAATTCTCCCTATAACTCTACAAGTCTTTCTTTTTGTTTTTTTGTATTCATTTCATCACCTTTCATTAAATCCTAGGGGGTTATATAGGAATGCTATTTGTAGTGTCCTCACTACTGCAACTTTGTAGTGCTCATTTTCTTTTCTTGTAAGGAACAAAATAAATATAATAATTAAATTGATAATGTTACCTTAGTTTAAAAAATATTAAAATTCAGAATCAAGTTGCTAATTTTATCTTAGTAATACAAAATATTTCTATCAAAACTTTTTAACATTCCTAACATTCTCAACTTCTCAACACTACATCTACAATCATACATAAACTTAATAATACATATTTTCATATATTTTACACCTATAAAAACTTCCTTACATTTCCTAACATTCATATATTTACACCTATCAAAACCTCCTAACATTTCGAACATTTCCTAACATTCATTCATATATTTTCACTTATTAAAACTACTTAACATTCATTCATATGTTTGCAGCTATTAAAACTACCTAACATTCATTTATATATTTGCACCTATCAAAATATTCACTCCTAACATTCCCCCATTCATTGCTAACATTCACTCCTAACATTGCACCTATCAAAACATTCTCTTCTAACATTCAACCATTCCCACATTCACTCCTAACATTGACATTCCCCATATATTCATTCTTAACATTAACATTCCCCTATATTCATTTTTACATTAATTTATACATTCATATATTTGCACCTATCAAAACTTCCTAACATTCCTAACCTTTCTTAACATTCATTTATATATTTGCACCTAACATTTCCTAACATTCATTCTTAACATTCATTTCAAACATTTATATATTTGCACCTATCAAAACTATCTAACATTCTTAACATTAACTTTCTAACATTAACATTTTCATATTCATTCTCCATATCTTCATTCTTAACATTAGATTGCACCTATCAAAGCATTCATTCCTAACATTCCCCTATTTCCACATTCACTCCTAACATTGCACCTATCAAAACATTCACTCCTAATATTGCACCTATCAAAACATTCACTCCTAACATTCCCCCATTTCCACATTCACTCCTAACATTGCACATATCAAAACTTCCTAACATTCCTAACATTCCTAACATTAACATTTCTATATTTATTCCCCATTTATTCATTCTTAGCATTAGATTGCACCTATCAAATCATTCATTCCTAACATTCCCCTATTTCCATATTCACTCTAACATTGCACCTATCAAAACATTCACTCCTAACATTCCCCTATTCTCACATTCACTCATAACATTGCACCTATCAAAATATTCACTCCTAACATCCCCCCATTCTTACATTCATTCTTAACATTCATATATTTGCACCTATCAAAACTTCTTAACATTAACTTCTTAACATTCATAACATTAACATTCTCATATTTATTCTCCATATATTCATTCTTAACATTAGATTGCACCTATCAAAGCAATCACTCCTAACATTCCTCCGTTCCCACATTCACTCCTAACATTGCACCTATCAAAGCATTCACTCCTAACATTCCCACATTCACACCTATCAAAACATTCACTTCTAACATTCCCCCATTCTCCCATTCATTCTTAACATTCATTCCAAACATTCATATATTTGCACCTATCAAAACTTCCTAACATTAACATTTCCATATTCATTCCCCATATATTCATTATTAACATTAGATTGCACCTATCAAAACATTCATTCCTAACATTCTCCCATTCCCACATTCACTCCTAACATTAACATTCCTCATATATTCATTATTAACATTAAAATTCCCCATATATTCATTCATAACATTAGATTGTATCTATCAAAACATCCACTCCTAACATTCTCCCATTTCCACATTCACTCCTAAAGCACCTATCAAAATATTCACTCCTAACATTCCCACATTCACTCCTAACATTAACATTCTCCATATATTCATTCTTAACATTAGATTGCATCTATCAAAACTTCATAACATTTCTATCACTCTCAACTTCTCAACAAGAAACATACATAAATTTAATAATTTACATACATTCATATATTTCCACCTATCAAAACTTTCTAACATTCATAACATTTACATATACATGTATATAATCCAAAAAACAATATCTAAAGTCAATGCATATGTGAGTTCAAAAATCCAAAAAGACAATCATAAATATGTGAGTTCAATGTATATGTATATAATCCAAAAATTATGTACATGCATATAATCCAAAAATTAAGCTCCTCGATATCCAAATCAACTACAATATATATATCTACATAAAAAGAACAATATTAATAATTCTCTAAATGGAAGTCCACCACTATCCTTGACTAGGGTCTTCCCTCGGACTCGTAACAATCTGCAACATGTATAAAAACAGATTATGAATATCATAAATTATTTAAAGAACTTTAAACCAAAATCAAAACATTAAAACATTAAACTAATATATCAAAAAACAATTCAATTATTAACAAAATTACCTCCAATTCTCTTTCATCCAACGGAGTCTTCTCTTTGCCTATAAAAGGTGGAGTAGACCCAAGCTACAACATATATAAAAACAATTTATAAATCTTACAAATTATTTAGACTATTTTAAACTAAATTCAAAAAAATAAAATATTAAACTTACAATTCCAACACTATCGTCCAATGGAGTCTTTCATTTGCCTCGAAAAGATCGAAGAGACCCAAGCTTCAACATATATAAAAGCAATTTACGAATGTCAAACATTATTTAAACTATTTAAACATATATATCAAAGAACAATTCAATTATGAACAAAATTACCTCGGTGCCAGTATCCACATCCATCAAAGAACCTATATCTTCACCTCCAATTTCAATATGTTATTTTCCTTTAAAATTTAAATTTTGTTAATAAATAAATCATAGTAAAAGCAAAAAAATTAAGCTTAGCAATTAACTTAAAAAATAAAAAAATAAAACATTAGCTCACAATAGATGGAAAACCATCTAAAAAGTTCGAATCTAATGAAACCTGCATAAATAAGTCAAATTAACAATAAGATACATAGTTAAATTTAAAAACAAAAAAAATATCTTTCAAACATAAATATAAATGTGTAAATTTTAAATATACCTCTCCAATATGCTCTTCTACATTTCCATCATTTTGACTAGTGGAGACTCTAAAATTATGTTCATTTAACAATCAAGAAAACTGAAAACAATAAACATTTACATAACATATTTATTACTATACATCAACAAATAATTTATCATACATAGATATAATGTAACAAAAAGTTTAACTCAAAATAAATAAATAAAATTAATAGATTGAAAGTATACAAACCTCTCGTATACTTGACGTGTCATTAGATATTCTATCCAAAGCTATAATACGACAAAGCTTGGCATAGGCCTTTAGATCTTCAATGCCCATACAATCTAACTCATCATTTGTTTTGTAAACAAAATTTTGCTGTATAGTGGCTCGAGCCCTTTCTCGATTCAATCCAACATCAACTCCTACAAATGCCGAAGTGAAACTTTCAGCAACATTATGCCTCACAGTTGTCCCAACTTGTGATGTGGGCTCCATCTCTGATTCGTAAGTTACAAGCCTAGGTGGACGAGATATCAAAGGTGGAGGTCGAAGAGTACTAGGATCTCTAAGGGCACATTTTCGATTGCATATCCTCCCCTTTCCAACTCCATAAAATTTGGAATGAATATCAGTATGGTCTGGCTTCATTCCTAAAAAATATTCAGCATAAAAAAACCTAGCAAAATAATTAGGAACCTCATCGTTCCATGGCAACCGACCATAGGCTGCAAGAAACCGATCATATAAAAAATGTGCAAGTTCGGAGTGCTTAAAATATTGCACTTTCAATGCTTTCCGCTTTAGGCCCTCTTTGAACTTGAACATTGAGTTGGCCTATTCTTTAGTCACCCTCTCCTTCACAACAACCCACTTTTCTAGACCCATCACTTATGACTTTCTTCTTTGCATCAAGGCAACAAAACCATCTGTTGTTGGTCCAAGATCCTCATATACCTCAATGAATTTTTGTGAAGATTGCAAAACGATCTCTATACTTTGTTTGTTCTCTAGAGCAAGAACCAAACTAGAAAGATCGTTTTGCAGCTTGTCATAGTGAGCCCTATAACTTTCAAGGGTCGTTTGTTGAAGACCACTTTTCCATGGAATATCCTCCGGTAAATCTGATGGATAGGTCGTAATGGGCGTACAACCCTCAGCTAGCTGGACATATTGCGTCCTTGCTCGACCTTCGCCACCCTATGTAGGATGACGAGCCTCTTGCGAACCTTGCTCTGCTTCCACACTTGTCTCCCGTACAGAAGGTCGAGATCCACGTTCACCAATAGATGATAAGGAGGAATCATCTCTACCACTATCGCCACGTCGATGATCAGATGAATGTGAACTATACATTAAGCTTGAGTCCCGAGGTGAAGTTGATAATCTTCGATTTTCATTTTGGACACTAACTCCCGAATAATGTGATGACCTCTTATGCTTTTGTCTCAAAGGCTGCTCTCTTTCCATTGGATATGATATCTACAAGTTTACACAAATATCAATTTCTACATGTTAATTAATCAACTTCAAAGACCTAGCTACTATTAAAACTAAGATTTCAATGAAATATAAATAGAAAAACAAAGGTGTTATGGAGAAATAACATATATAAAGAAGGTGAGGCTTCTTCGTGATAAGGAAGATCCTTGAATCCACTAAATACACTAGTATACGATGGTTACTACACACGCTGTATAATGTTTTGACCCCGGCATATGTCATAAACTTGTTTTGGTTAAGAGGCCAAAGGTTGAAACGTAGAGTAATTTGAATCCAAACATGCTAATCCATTAAATATTTTTGCAAGTCGAGAGGTGGAAAATGCGGGGAGATAGTGTGTCGGGCCTAAATATCCTGGCCTGAAGTTTGAGAGCCGTAATGCCTCAATCACTAAGGGCCCAACCTTCTACATGTTAATTAATCAACTTCAAAGACCTGGCAACTATAAAAACTAAGATTTCAATAAGGACCTAGATGTCACTAATATTATCTAATAGTTCTTTAAATGATTAAATCTAATTTATTATTTGTTTCCATTTGATATGATATTTACAAGATTACACAAATCAACTCATATCATATTCAAATTCTACATGTTAATTCCTCATCTTCAAAGACCCAGCCACTAAAAAACTAAGTTTTTAATAAAGACCTATATGTCCTCAACATTATCTAATATATCAACTCATAACTTATTCAAATTCTGCATGTTAATTCCTCAACTTCAGAGAACTAGCTCCTATAAAAACTAAGTTTTTATTACCTAGATATCCTTAATATTATCTAATAGTTCTTAAAATTAAAATAGCTACACTATTGTTGGATGTATGAGAAATTAGCATAGCAATCTCTGTGTTTTTTATATATTTTAGATTTTTAAAATTAATGGAAACAATATCATCGAATATGAAATTAAAGCTACATTTATTTATGTCAACTACAAAAATTTTCATTATTCCATAAAATCATAAAAAACACTTATGCTAAGTAAACAGATCAGAGTTAGAGTTGATGAACTCTACATGGACAGAGTTCCTCAACTCTGTCCACATGGACAGAGTTATGTTCATCACTCCATGTGGATAGAGTTCATCGACTCTGTCCATGGACAAAGTATTCATTCATGAACTCTGTCCATAGACAGAGTATTCATTCATGAACTCTGTCCATAGACAGAGTATTCATTCATGAACTTTGTCCATGGATAGAGTTGATAAACCAATATCTTCCTTTATAATACCTATGAACTAAGATTAAAGTTTAAAAAAATACCCAATATCCTAATATAATAGTAAATATAAACTGATAACTAATAAGCATTATACAAGTTATATGTTTCTTTTATGATTTAGATTAAAAACACATAAGATCAAACAAATCAGTAATCAGAAAATTTGATGTTTTATGTGTAATAATGTTTTTTTGTTTCTGATTTATATAAAACGTACTAAAATATGTTTTGCTAAGTAAAGTTATCAGGGAAAGAGTTGATGAACTCTGCATGAACTACGTTTTGCTAAGTATAAAATATAGTCTAAGGCAAGTGCAAGTACTTACCTACTATACAGACATACATTATTGCTGGCTACTAGCTACCTAGTCGTTATAGAGTGGTTAGTGAGAGTATCACTATTAAATATAGATAGAGCTTCTATTTCTTCTTCTGCAATCATGTTCAGTTTCAATACTGACTGCTATCAATCAGCTATTGTGATTTCATGGATTTATCACATCAAATGGCAAGGACATATAGATTTCAACTTGGACTAAGGTGAGCATCTAGGGACTGACTACATACACCTATGGATCCCCCCCGGCCCCATTAGTCCAACCTATCCCTATCATTTTACATTACACTTCTGGTTGTTTTGGTCTCCATCCCCATAAGAAGATAAAGCAAGTATTTCTTTAAACTTGCCTTTCTCTATATAACCTTTTCTCTCTATGTTTTGGAAAAGCATGAAATGGCAATGGAACTTAATGCAATGCATCATGGACTAAGATAGTCATAAAGTGCCATGGGACTTATGCTTCAGCTAGTAGTTGTATGGACTAAAGAAAGTAGCAAAGCTTGAGGACAAAACTATATAGTTATTACACTACAGCTGAAGTTGTAACTCAGGCAAGACATAAAATGAAAAGATTTTGAAATCCTCTCCCCTACCAATGAAAAAACATTTAGAAATAAATTGTTTACTTAGGGAGTTGATCAGCTCTGTCCATTTGGACAGAGTTCATCAGCTCTGTCCAAATGGACAGAACTGTTCAACTCTGTCCAAATGGAAAGAGCAGATTAGCTCTGTCCAAATGGATAGAGCTGCAACCTGTGCAGTCTTAAATGTCGTTTAGAGATGCTACATACTGCAGTTGCATTAATGGTGACATGAATTAATCATTGCATAACCCACCAAAACCCCCTAAAGTATAAATTTATATGAAGTTACTTCCCTCCCATAGATACCTTACCCTAGGTAGAAACACCCCCTGCTCTACTGTCCATTAACTCCTTAGTTCCCTTAGTTTCCATGACATCCATTCCATCCCATCTGTATATCCCAAGTTCCTATAAACACCCCAACCATGGATCTTTTCTCTAGTGGAGTTATTTAAGCCTACATAACCATGGATTTTTTTGGACAGAGCTGTCTAAATATTCTATAAATTTTCATGTACATAGAGAATAAGAATAAGATAATTAAAAAGTTATGGATTTTTTTGGACAGAGCGGTCTAAATATTCTATAAAATTTCATGTACATAGAGAATAAGAATAAGCTACTTAAAAAATATAGAAAAAGAAAAAAATTAACAGATTTCAAGTTTTATGTTAAATTTTGTTTAATTAAAATCATTTAAAATAAGTATTACACTTAAAGCCAAATTCAAAATCTAAGATCTTATATCAATAGTGCTTCATATGTTCTTTTAATTTTTTTTGCAATCAGCTATGTCCATTTGGACAGAGCTGTTCAACTCTGTCCAAATTCAAAATCTAAGATCTTATATCAATAGTGCTCCATATGTTCTTTTAATTTTTTTTGCAATCAGCTATGTCCATTTGGACAGAGTTGGTCAAATCTGTTCAAATAGACAGAGCTGTTCAACTCTAATTACAACACTATCTTTCCATAATAGCTTAATGGTATAGCTCTGATAAGAGTACTCATAATGATGAGTTAACAAAGGTTACTATGGTTCTTATTGAGATATCACTATGACAGTGCTTTTATTATGCTCACTTTACTAGTGATGTAATACCATAACAAGTAAACATGACTAGTGCATTGTTGGTAATTGAATAGATATGGAAAAAAACTCTACATACTTTATCATAGTTAAAACCATTGCCTTTATATTACATAGTATTAGCTCAGTACTTATTATTACTTGTAACATAGGATTCTAACCTTTATTATGCAAATACAAGTAAGCTATCTGTAATCTAAGAGTTAGACAAGCTTTATATACAGATCTAATCCAGTCATTGAAGTTGCATATAACAAAGATTGAATAGTCCAAATGGACAGAGCTCAATGTCTACTAGATTGCAAATGGAACTATGGCTATTTGTTCCCATATTACAAATGAAACTACTATAAACACAAATTTTTACTACAAACACAAATTTTTACCATATTAATTACTAGTCACAAACACAAATTACTATAAACACAAATTATATGATTCTTGGCCTTTTTAATAACAACCATTTACCTCACAGTCAAGGGGCAACACAACAACACCACACCACGAAAAGACCGTGTACACCTCCACAAACAGTACACCTCCACAAACAGACCTCCACGAACAAACCTCCACGCCGAGAGGAAACCAGATAGGTAGAGGGATGACAGGATGGCGGATGTACACGTCAGACGATTGGGTGACGTGGAGGGGGATGACAACCAAAACCAACCAATCGGGTGGCGATATGAGACGGGTGGCAGGAGGAGCAGGACGACGACAAATCGCTGTAGGCGAAAACAATGGAAATGGGGCCGCAACTGACCTTATATGGTAAAAAATTATTCGTTCGAACAATTGTTCGGCTGAATAGTTATTGAAACGTTGATAAAAATTACCGGCCAGCAATCCATTCCGTAAAATTTAACGGTTACCGTTAAAGTTTATTCGATCAAATAAAGGATTCGTTATTTGGCCGAATAACATTCGCTATGTCGTTTGGGCACCCGATTCTCACGGAAGTGTTACCCAACTTCGAGTTTTCACCCATATGGAAAATAATATTTAAAAGATAGGAGAAAGACCACAAATAAGGATGCCACCATAAAGGCTTATGTTTCCTCCCTAGTAATCACATAACCCAGTCTAGGTGAGTAAGCCCCCCCTTCAACATTCCTACACTAAATGATTTCATTGGGTCAGTCAGCTAGGAAAATGTAACAAGCTTGAAAAGGCGTGATGATTTAAATATGAAAAAGTAAAGTGTACCTCCATTTAAATAGGAGACAACAAGGTGTCCAAAGTAAACTACTTCATTATTAGTTATAAAACCCTCAATTAACTAAAAAATATAATCAAAATAAAAAAGGTAGAGATGAAAGAGCATTGTATATTTAGACAGAGCTAATTACTTCAAAAGCCTACATCTAACTTTAAAAGGTAAATGTAAATAAGTCATCTTATACCCTCAATTGAGCTAAGCCCTTGGTTGAACCAAACATTTACTTCTAATATGTTATGTTTTTGGACAAAGAGTTACAATAATGAATACTAAGTCTTAATTGTGAGTAGTAAATAAAAAATTATAAATTTATCTAATTCCATCTTTATAAATTTAGCTCATACAAAAGATTATAGAAGTTAATATCAAGGCATGTAATTCCATCTTTAAAGATTTAGCTTATACAAAAAATTATAAAAGTAAATATCAAGGCATGTTTTAAGTTTATAGAAATCAAATTTATATTGTCTATTTTTTATGTTAATTTTTATAATATAAATATAAAATATAAAATTTATATTTATCAATATATAAATGAAAAAATACAAATGTCTAAGTTTTATTCATTTATAATATTTTTTTAAATGGTGGTTTATCACTTGCTATTAAGGGGAATCAAGGTATGGTCAGAATTACATAATCTAGTCAATCATTACATAATCAAAATCGATTCTCAAAGGGAAAATGCTACAAAGCAAGATTTGACTCAACCGAGATGGGAAAGAGAATAACATTCCTCCCAACCACTCAACCTGCACTCATCACACTCAATTTGTCGATTCATTCATAATATTTAATACAAACAAAACGGGTATAAAAAAACTCATAAAACAAGATACATGTATTTTCTAAGGAATATGTGTTCCAAAACAGAATTTATAATTATTATTATTGGAATATGAAAAAAAGGCAAAACAAATTAATACCTTGATTTGATGGTGAAATGAGTGCCTTACACCTTCCCATTAAGATTTAATTTTTTTTAAGTGTATTCATCTTTATAAATTATTTTATTTCTATAATTTTTTTAATTAAATCAAAATAAATACTTTTAAAATATCAATTCCATCTTAGATTGTATTAAATATATCTTTTATAAATAATTTATCACGTGTTATATGAAAATAAGACTTCATACAATTATATAAACAACTAATAATCAAATCTCAAAAATGGGTGTCTCACACATCTCTTCAAAATTTATTTATTTTATATATATTTTCAATGATTAAATTGAAAGTTTATAAATTTTTAATTTTTAATAATTAAAACCAAAAATGGGTGTCTCACACATCTCTTCAAAATTTAAATATATATATATATGTTCAATGATTAAATTTAAAGTTTATAAATTATTAATTTTTAATGATTAAAACCAAAATAAATACTTTAAATGACAATTTCAATTAAATTATATTAGATACACCTTTTATAAATACTTTATAACTTAAATATTCCTAACGAAGGTCACCCTGGTACGATTACATAATCGAACTAATAATGAAACGCCAAAACTCTTTTCCAATTCTTTTAATTTAAACTATGTGTTCATTTATCAATTAATATTTAGCTGTCGAAACTACACTTCCAAAGCTTCTCTCATAATATAAATAGGTACCAAGATCTATATTTCCTTTGTAAATTCATGGTTCATAAGGAATGGAATGCTTTCAAACCATTGAACAAAATAAAATACAAGCAAGGGAAGGATGAGATATTATCTAATAATTTAATTTTAAGGATGAGTTTTGTATGTTACTTTAACATATGGTTAAGTTGTGATTTTAAAATATATTATTATTATTATTATTATTATTATTATAATAGATGGGACAAGAGCATTTGTAAAAACTATTGGCTTAATTTTAGTTGCGGTGGATTTACTCAATTATCATTTATCTTTGAGGATCCTCTCTATAGTTTCCTTCCACTTAGAAGAATGTGAATATAGCCCTCAGACACAAAAATATATCTCTGTCCAAGACAATATCTATAGGAGAAAGTTATATTCTCATCAATTAGTAATTTTGTTGAAACTTTGTCTCCAATCTCCAACATAATGTGATTGGGAAAACCTTTATTGAAATCACCATAAACAAACATTTGGGCATAGGTGTTGGAATCCAAGTTGTTAGTTTCTCAAGTTAATGTGATAAACATACCCAAAGCATAGTCAATAGCCTGAGAAGTATCATCGATACGGTAATCTAAAGAGAGATTATGTAGTTTTACCCATATTGGGCCTTTGTTAAAAATTCCATGTGATGATTCAATTTGGGTGTCACAACTTTATAAACATGTTAAAGTTGTATTAAATCCAGAGTCCTTTGCTCATCACCTAAACTTTGATTCCGAAATCAAATAGGCCTACTTCTTTTGACGATTACTGTCCTATCTCCCTTTGTAATTGTATCTATAAGATTACCACCAACGTCATAGTAAGGAGAATCAAAGATATCCTATCAGAGGTAGCTGCAAAAGAATAATTTGCTTTGCTTGTTGGTTGCCAGATTCACGATGCCATTGGTACCGCACAAGAAGTTATCCACATTGCAAAATCTAAAAATATACCAGTTGTCATATTCAAAGTTGATTTATCTAAGGCATGTGATCGTGCTAATTGGACCTATATCACATTGATTCTTCTTCAAGTTGGATTCCCACTACCTTTTGTCAATTAGACTCTATCATGCATTCAATATGTCTCCTCTATAGTGCTCATCAATGGATTTGTTTCAAACTTTTTTAGACCAGGTAGGGGCTTAAGGCCGGGCTTCCCCCTTGCCCCTTTACTCTTCCTTTTAGTTATGGAAGGACTAAGAAATATAATCCTTCATACTAAACAGAGTGGCTCTTTCAAAGGGATTAATATTGAAGGTAATATATCTATCACTCATCTGCTTTTTGTCAACAAATTCTTATCTTCA
The DNA here is from genome assembly GCA_001517045.1 of Pseudotsuga menziesii. Taxonomy (NCBI): domain Eukaryota; kingdom Viridiplantae; phylum Streptophyta; class Pinopsida; order Pinales; family Pinaceae; genus Pseudotsuga; species Pseudotsuga menziesii. Next base: position 137,827 of record LPNX010210159.1, read on the forward strand.
CTAAAGGTTCCATAAATGACATTCTCATATTGAAAATAATGCTCTGTAATGTCCTCTCCTGCTTAGGCATTGAGGACCAACCCGCTAACCTATGTGATTCCTGTAGGTTCGAGCGGGTATTGACAGTCAAGAAATCAGCCGAAGACTGATGCCATATATAGAAGATCTAGGGCATCAATATTATATCACCATTGGGTCGAAGAGGGCCACTAGAGCCAAAGGCCACCTGCATGCATGACATCTGGGCATTATTTAATGATGCATGCACCCGATTAAGTCTCCATGTGCATGCATGCAAGTCAACTGCAAATTAGAAGATAAAGTGACCAAATTATGTCAAAAGTTAGGGTTTTCACAGTTGAAAGTTATAAAAGAAAGATAAAGTGAATGGAGAAGTCAGATATGGATTATTGATTTGTGGAGAAAGATTGGAGAGCTCGGCGAGCTAAGTTGGGGTTGAGCGCATGCTCAACTAACTGGTGTATTTCAGCAGCGAAATCTATCTGCCCTAGTTCATCATCAGGTTGGATCATCCAAGTTCAACACTAGTTCATCATCAGGTTACATTTAGCAGTTATTCCGGGAGGTTGATTATTCACCGAGTTAGAGGGTTTTCACCATCACACCGTATCTTAGTATTTTTCTAGGGCACATATTTGCATGCAACTGCATGGATGCAAAGTTCAGGGTTTGCTTTCCTATTTGATTAAGGAATAAATCTATTAGCCATCTACAGTATACACACAAACAGGAAAGTTGGGATATTACATGCTCACTCTTTTCATTGAAGCCACATGTATGCTCATAAACTTTGGAAAATCATGTGTCCTTCATGAACCATGATCATAATTCTATTGATTGGATTGATAATCAATTTGATTTTATTGAAGTTGATATCCAATTGGGACTAAATTATTTGGGTTTTATTATTAAGCCAAATGACTATTTGAAAAAATATTGGTCCTTGCTAATGGGTGAGATAGAAAGTAGAATTAATCTCTGGTGCAACCATTGGCTCTTTGGAGGGGATCGACTCATTATGATGAAGTTTCTCCTTGAAGCCACCCCAATTTATTGGATTTCATTAGCACATATCCCACTCGACATCCTGGAATAGATTAGGAGGATTTCTTACCATTTTTTTATGGAAAGGATCATCATAGGAGCACGCTTTTCATTGGGCTTCTTGGGATAAGAGTGTCATTCCTAAAGATATGGGAGGATGGGGATTAAAAGATTTGGCTCCATTTGAAAAGGACCTAGCAGCCAAAGGTATATGGAGAATAATTCATGGTAGTGGTCTTTGGGTTAAGACTATTACACAGAAATATATCCATCCCCTATATGTAGAAGATTGGATCAGATCTCCCCATTAAAATTGTAGGAACGTCTTGGTCATATGGAAATCCTTCATTCAATATTTTCATGTAATTGGATATCATTTGAATTGGAGGATTGGCGATGGTTGTAGCATGTGCATTAAACGTGACCCTTGGGTGGGATGTACTGGTGATTACAAGCTATCAGATCTTTTGGATAATGAGCTCATGGAACAAGGTATCACTTACCTTTACCAGATTGAAGATGCTACAAATTATTCACTAGCAAGATAGACTTGTAAATCTTCTCGTGATCTTTGTTTGGCTGGGGACCAAGCAATAAGGTGGCACAATTAAATCACTACTCTTCATCACATCCATGCATGTCTCATGAATTCCCCAAACAATCTAATATGGTCGACAAACTTGGATGGTGGTGATTATACTCCAAGTCTAGGTTACAGGTTACTCAGAGCTGCAGAAGACAGACCTCCTGCCCTTGGTGGGATTTGAAGATTTGGCATCTAAATTGTCCATTAAAAAGAAAAATATTCGTATTTATGGCTTTGATGTAAGGTTCATGTTTGGGAAAATGTGAACAACATGTATTTGATTGGCCCTGCGGTGTGCAAAACCCATAACGAGACCATCTCTCACCTTTTCATCTTATGCCTTTTTCTCAAAAAGATATGGGATCTGGAATACATGATTGAAGGCATATCATTACATTGGGAGGGACAAAGAATAGATGGATTTCTCATCTTATCGTTCTCTAATCCTATTTTTGTTGGTCACAAAGTTATGTCTCTCATATTTCATTGGGGTTCCATTTTGTTAGCCAAGAATATGTTTGTCTTCCAGGATAATTTTATTGCTCCATCCCTTGTGGTTTCCAATGGCATAGCTATCCTAAAATATTTACCACAAATCCTAACTCCTAAGACAATTCGAAGGATGTCCGTGGAAATTATAGACAAATCATACAGTTGGGCATATTTTGATGGAGCATCACAAGGAAAACTGGCTATAGTTGGGGTAGGAGGGATCATATTTTTATCATATTCACATTGTCTTATATTTTCAGTTAGATTAGGCTCCAGTACGAACAATAGACCTAATCTAATGTTTGTTAAACTAATTATGCTCCTTGTTTTATCAAAGGATATCAATAGCATTCATATCTTCGATGATTCTAAGATTGTGGTGGATTGGTTACAATTGAATAGACCTCCAAGGAATTACCTCTTATGTCCCATATATGACGAAATTATCTATTTAGTTGGATTCTTCAAGTGTATATCATTCAATCATGTATAGCGAAAGGACTAGAGAGGAAAACAAGCTATCCAAAAATGGACTTCTGCTAGATAAAGGCATATGGCAAAGAAGCGATCAGAATGGGGAGATGATAACTGAATATGATCTCGGACCACATCAGGGCTTATATGCATTAGAAAATCCACATCTAATGCAACATCAAGATATTTCATTAGGAGAAGAGCTCCATCAATGTATCCATGCAATACGAATTTTATCAGCAATGTTCATATGCTATTTAAGTAGCGATATGTTTACACTGAACTAGTTTTTTATTTTCAATATCTGATATAAGTATCTCTAAAACAAGTATAGGAATACCATTTTTGTAATGATGAATACCACTCGGGTTTCTATAGAATGTGATTACATTAATATAATTGCGCATTTTTTCCAACGAAAAAAATCACATAAACTTTGTTTAATGGAAAAACAAATCACAAAAATGAAAAGTTCTTTTGAATTAGAATGGTCTTTATCAAGAATGAAACTCAATACTATGTTATCTATATTCGGGGCTTTTTAAGTGATGACTAGAGGCCATTGAATTTGCAACATCATGTGCTAAATGATATTTTTGTTCTAACTAATCCATATTGAGTCAAGTTTCAAAACAAATAATAGTGTTATACTATCCACATTAAATAAGGGGTGAACAAGATGCTTAGTTGCTAGAAGAAGATTAAAATAAAGGGAAAACAAGATGTTTGGTTGCTAGAAGAAGATTAAATAGAATTTGTTTTTGAACATAGATTAATGTCCTTAAAAGGAACCAGCTTATCTTTCACAAAACTAAAAAGGATAACACTGTCTTTTTATTTTGGATAATTCATAACCGATGCATGAATAGATGGATAACGAATAATTTGGGATGAATTGATAGTTGATGCATGAATACCGTATAATTTTGTGGTACTTAACTTACTATATTTTGACGTTCACCAACCATAAATTAAGTAATTGTACTAATTTATATTATAGAATATCAAGATATTATAGAATATCCTTAATGAAGATGTATTTCTAACACTCATATGAAAAAAAGTAAAGAAAAATATTAATAACATATTGTTCTTAAAAAAAAATGGTTTCATGATTATAACACTCTATTAAAATCAAGTAAAAGTTATATATTTAGCTAATATTTTTTGGTAGATTTTAAGTGAGATTATTTAAATGTTTAGTATTAGTAATTTTCAGTGAGGTTATTTAAAGGTTTACTTGTGGAATAGTGCAACAATTGAAACTATATTTTAGTTAATGGAGTTATGTCTTAATGGTGAAGAAGGTTGTAGGTTTTTTAAGTGGTTGGAAAATAATAATTTTTAAAACATTTAAATAATTATAAAGTTCGATTAATTATTTAATTGGGATTATAAAATTATGTTTTAACATTAATAAAGAAACTATTTTTTAAGTTGTTGTTTAATAGTGCTTTTAAGGAGGAAACAAAACTTAAAGTGACAAATTCAAAGAAATCCTTAACATAAGTCTAAAATAATAAGTTGATTAATCAAGATTAACAACATTGATTTAGAAACTCACCCTTGTTTTTTAAGATTGTGATGTAGACATAACCTTAATGCAAACTCTCTCTTTTTTTTATGAAAAAAAAGTTCACAATTTTTTTTATTGATAAGAAATTGCATCGTCCAAATGTTGTATTGCAATTCGTAGAAAAAGGTAGAGGTTTCTCTCTTCATATGTCAAAAGGATGAATATATTATCTAAAAAAACTAATTGGAGTTACCCTTAAAGGCTACATACCATATATATGCACCAAAAACTGATATTATTGCTTTTACTTGCAGTCGAAAAATCATAGACAATCCAAAAAAACTTTTGATGATAGATCTCACAAACTGGAATCAACTCTTTAATATAATAGATAATTTTTTTGGTTTCAAAAATGAATCCTATAGACTACATAATGTATCTCATTATTTCTCTAGTCCAAGGCCATGAAAGATCATAAGGGAAAGGGTCTTGGATAATCTTCAGTAATATTGCCACCTTCACATTCCCACTTTTTCCACATACCTTCAACCAGCTGGAGGTTGAGCTTGGATAGACCATCTGCTATCATATTCCTTGTGACATACCCATATAACTTATAAAAATGTGTATATAAAAAAATTTGCAAATATAATTTCTTTCACATAAAATTTGGCAATAACCTTTCATAACAATTCATCTTAAGCTAAAACAATAAACAACGTTAAATTTCCGCACGTAAAACCACTTCTGCAACTAGAAAGTCGCTTCTGCACTGAAACTGACTTTCCAACTTGTGCCTTCCGCATTCCACCTTTCCTCCTTTAGGTGCGGACATCGGGAATCAGAATCCTAACATATGACGGAGTCACTATCCATATTTTCGCCTTCTGCATTTCGCCTTTCTTCTTTTTCCTTGCGGATTGCGGGAAATGAAACTTGACAAACGACAAAGTCATTTATCTACACCTACGCCTTCTGCATTCCGCCTTTCCGCCTTTCGATGTGGACTGTGGGAATCGAAAACTTGACAAACAACGAGGTCGTTTATCCTCATCTCTGCCTTTCCGCCTTCCGCTGTAGACTGTGGGAATCAAAAACTTGACAAACGATGAAGTCGTTTATCCACATCTCTGCCTTCCGCATTCCTCCTTTTCGCATTCCACTAGGGACTATGGGAATCAAAAACTTGACAAACAACAAAGTCGTTTATCCAGATTTATGCCTTCTGCATTCTGTCCTTCCACTTTCCACTGCGACCTGTGGGAATCAGAAACTTAACAAACTACGAGACCATTTATCCTCATCTCCACCTTCCGCATTCCACCTTTTCATCTTTCACTACGAACTGCGAAAATCAGAAAACTTAACAAACAACACCTTCATTTGTTCACATTCCGCCTTCCACAGACAGACTTCGGATCGCGAAAACCAACACTCGGCCACATTCATCCTTACGCTGCAGACTCCGGGGTACAGAAAACATACGTTTGCCTTAGAATTTTCAACTCTTTCTAGAAACTAAGCTTCGAGTTGTGGGGGGAATTGATCCTTCCAATGATCAATTTCAGCGAAGATTATAGGGTGTAAGGAACGTGCATCTTCGATAGATCTAAGGTCAAGGTTGTCAAAACAATGGTCGAGAATCATTCCACTATATGAGATAACGCCTGATATAAGCACTAAGAACCAGAAGTGATCATGGACAAGCACCTTTATGATCAACGACAGAGATAGGTCTTAGAGAAGATCAATGACTGAGAGTTATTTCACTGGTTCAACTAGCACGTATTATTAAAATCTTGGTGTGCGTAAAATATTTATAAAATCCGCCCTATGGTATTTGGGGTCCACCATCGATCTAGATCTGACGGTCCTCGTGGATTTCGCTGATTCAACTAGTAGGGGAGTTACCAACAGAGGCTGAACGCAGAATTCTTGTGAAATCTAGTTCATCGTAGACTTGAAGTCCGCTCTTCATTGAGCGTTGGAGGGAGCATAGGTCGGGTTGGTTGAACTTAGCGGTTCAGCTAAAGTTAGAATCGACTAAATCACGTATCAGACTATCTAAAGATTGTATACAAAGGGCCTAGAATCACAAGCATGGTACATTCTTGAGCAAAAGAATGCGTAACTTAAGAACAACTAGAGAATACTTATATGAGCACACACACCCATTTAACAACAATGCTTTCATAAAAAAACATAAGGCATTCTCTTATCATTATAGCAACACAAAAATATCTAATCATAAGCGTCATTAAATCTAAGCTGCTATTTCAGCGTTTCATTAATATTAAATCATGTCTTTAACATAAACACACATACCCTGATATCAATAGGTTTGCAGAAATAATACTCAGTAATGGATCCTGTTGTAAAACAAGTCGTAATGAAAAGGGAACAACCATGTTCCACCCAACCATAGATTAGGCACAGGTTTCTCCGTCCTCAATCACCCCCAAGATAAACTATGCATGCCAAGAGCAGTGACAGTCAAACTCAGTCCTGTTCTCCAGTGAGAAATCCCTTGCCTATCATAGAGTGCTCACATAACAAGTATTCCTTTTAGCTTGACTAACACAGAGTGGTCACACAACAAGCAAATTCTTGTTCCGTCATACTCATCGGTGTCCCGCCTCCTCGCATATGCTCTTTATTTATCATTTTTTGTTTTGCCTAGGTCTTTTGCAGCTAACGACCAATTCCCCCCAGGAATTTTCGCTCCTACCTATTTGATTCCCCAGGGTGGGTCTAGTTCCATACTGGCATTGCCACGCCTGGTGTAACTTCCCTAAGAGTGACCCTTCATGTCCCCCACTCTCGCATGCACAGTTTCCTCACTCAACATGGTTGTCCCTATCATTCAGATTTTTATTACGAGCATAATGATTTAGTTACATTTTTCCTCCAAGGACCGAATGGCATATTCCAGGTATGCCAATCCCATTCAAAAAATAAAATAGTCTTTCAAAAATATTACAAATAAATTTTATCACTTGGGGAATATTACATTCTTTCCCCCTTATTGTAACACTGTCCAAAGTGTTCTTAGTCGTCTTCCACACTTTCTGGAAATAGACCTGGGTATTTCTTTTGCAAGGCATCTTCTAATTCCTAGGTTGCCTCCTCTAGGCTAAAGTGTTTCCATTGCACCTTAACCCGAGCGGAGACCTGGTTCTAAAGTACAGTTTCTTTCCTATCGATAATGTGCATAGGTTCCACCTAGAATTCGCCCTCTGGTTCCATCTGTACCACATTCTAATCTATGATGTGAGTGGAATCATATATGTATTTCTTCATAAATGAAATGTGAAAAACATTATGAATTCTTAAGTGTGCTGGAAGAGCAAGATTGTATTCCATGGGTCCAATCCTTTCCAAGACTTGGAAGGGTCCACAAAACCGTGGTGCTAATTTGGTGCAGCTTCCCAATTTTAAGGAGCTCTTTTTAGGCTTGACTTGGAGGTAACCATGGTCTTCAACCGAAAACTCTTTATGTTGTCTTTTCAATTCAGCGTAACTCTTTTGGTGATCCTGCACTGCCTTCAAATTCTTTTGTACCTCCCAAACAATTTGTTCCATGTCTTGAAACATTTCAGGCCCTACCATCAAACAATCCACATGGGCTATCCCAACAAACAAAGGTAGTACACTTCCTTCCATATAGGATTTCAAATAGGCTCATCTTGGTAAAGGCTTGGTAGCCATTATTGTATGCAAACTCTACCAGATGCAGATGGTATTCCCACTTAGTGGGTCTTTCCATGACATACATCCTCAACATGTCCTCAATGACTTGGTTTTTCCATTATGTTTGTCCATCTATTTCAGGGTGGTAGCCAGTGTTAAAATTTATCTTGGTTTCCAACTCTGCAAACAATGATTTCCAAAAGTTTGATGTAAACTTGACATCCCGGTCAGAAATTACCATTTTTGGCACTCCATGAAGTCGAAACATTTCCTTCAGGAATATTTCTACAACATTGACAACCTTGTAAGTCAATTTGACATGTATAAAATGAGAATAACTGCTTAATTTATCAACTACAACCATAATTGAATCATGTTTTTTTTAGTCAATGGAAAACATGTAATAAAATCCAAATATATTACCTCCCATTTCCATTCTGGAATTGGTAAGGTTTGTAACAAACCTACTGGACGTTGATGTCTAGCCTTCACCTATTGACATTCCAAACATTTAGACAGGTAATCAACTAGATCTGCCTTCAAATTGGGCCAAAATAATTGCTTTCTGAGGCTAGTTATCATCTTTTGGTAACCAGGGTGTCTTGCATAAGGAGGTTTGTGCATTTCATTTAAAATAAACAACTTTAAATATGCAACATTAGGCATGTATAATCTTCTTTTAAGCCAAATTAATCCTTTCTGGTCTACTTTGAATCCTGTCCTATTCAAGTTTACCTCTTCTGTCAACAATTTATTCAGTAGGTTCCCATATTCAACATCATGGATGCTAGATATTTTTATTCTACTCAACATATCACCTTCTGGTTGACTCATTGTGGCCTAATATACTTCATGAGTTCTTTGGATGAGTGAATCAACCACTTTATTTTCCTTACCTTTGATATGATTTACTTCTAATTCAAATTCTCTTAAGAAGGACATCCATCATGCTTGTCCGACATTGAGTCCAGGCTGAGTAAAAAAATTCTTTACGTCGGTGTTATCTAACAATAAAAGGAACTTTTTCCCTAACAGGTAGTGACGCCACATCTTCAAGGCATGCACTACTACTGCCAATTCTAGATCACGCACTACATAATTTTGTTCATGATCCTTCAACTTGTGTGATTCGTAACATACCGCATGCCCTTCTTGAGATAGTACTCCCCCCAATTCCTTGAGATAGTACTCCCCCCAATTCCTCCTTGCTAGCATCCGTACATACCATGTAGTATTTATAAGGGTTAGCCACCTTCAAGATCAGGGCCATGGTTAACAATCTTTTTAGATTTTCAAATCTCTCCTAATACTTCTCAGACCATACAAACTTTATTCTCTTACTTTGTAAAGAAGTAATGGGATAGGCTATCTGTGAGAACCCTTGGATGAACCTTCGGTAGTACCCGATGATACCCATGAAAGATTGAATGTCTGCGACATCCTTAGGCACAAGCCATTCCAAAATTGCCTTTATCTTTGGCGGTTCTACCATAATCCCTTTTTCAGAGATGACATGTCCTATGTACTAAATTTCTTACTTGAAGAATTCATACTTTTCGAACTTAGCATGGAACTAGTGGTCTCTTAGGGTCTGTAATACGATTCTCAAGTGTTGTTGATATTCTTCATATGTCCTTGAGTAGATCAAGATATCATCAATGAATATTAAAACAAACTAATCCAAAAACTTGTTAAATATGTTATTCATCAGACACATAAATGTGGCAGGGACATTGGTCAAGAAGAAAGAAATTACTACGAATCTATAATGCCCATATTGACCTAAAGGTTGTTTTGTTAACATCTTCTTCCTTAATCTTGATCTAGTGGTAACTAGACCTAAAATCCCACTTGGAGAAGACCTTTTCTCCCCCTCCTTGATCGAACAAATCATTAATCCGAGGCAGAGGATACTAGTTTTTGATGGTCAATTTATTTAGTTGTCTGTAGTCTATGCACAGTCTTAAAGTCCCATCCTTCTTCTTGACAAATAAAATTGGGGCTCCCCAAGGTGATACTCCAGGCCTGATATAACCCTTATCTAGTAGTTCCTTTAATTGGATTTTCAATTCGGTTAACTCAGGGATACTCATTCGATAAGGCACTTTGGATGATGGGGCAGACCCGAGTATGATTTCAATGGAGAAATCTATTTCTCGATGAGTGGGAAGTCCAGGTATCTCTTGTGGGAACACATCCATGAATTCACTTAAAACTGGGTGGTCCCTTATAGATGTTGGGTTTTCATTAAGGAGTAGGTCAACAAACTTTACCCAATAGAGCTTACAACCCTTCCTCAAACACTTCTTCAATTGCAATGTAGATATCTACCTTAAAGAAACATGCTTACTAAAACCATTTACCTTCCTAACAATTTTATATTCAGCTACATACATAAAGGTTTTATCAAAGAAATTTAGTACTACTTTATATTTTTATAACCAGTCCATGTCAATAATCATATCATATGACCCTAGAAGCAAAACATTCAAATTGATCCTAGTTACATGATTCTGTATTAAAATCTCACAATTTGCAACAAACTCCATTACCTTCCTGTTTGCTCCAGTGGCCAATTGAATTGACCAATAACTTGCATGCCTTACCTTGGTGAGCTAACAATTATCCATCATTTTAGAAGTGATGTAACTCAAAGTAGCTCCTAGATCAATTATTATAGAGAGCTTTTGGTTAGAAATAGTACCTTCAATCTCCACGATTGCAGATTGATGATCTTCAAGAGATGTGGGCTGTTCTTTTGTAAGTGGGGACCTTTGCATTCCCTTCATCCGTAGGTTGAAATTTTCTTGCTTTTTGTCCTTCCAGGTTTTGGAGAGATCATTCCTTTGTTTATACTGCTCAAAGCATAGTTTTTCTTTTCTCAACACTTCATCTAGAGTCTTGGGGTTATCAAATTCAATCCGATCTTTATAGGACTATGGCAAGCAACTTAAGAATTGTTGGAATTTTACCTTTTGCTTTAATGTATGACACGAAGCATAACAACTCTAGAAATTTATTGATGAGGTCCCCCATGGTCATTTGACCAAGTTTCAATTCATAGAACTCCTTGGTCTTCCTCTTGTAATATACTTATGATAAATACCGCTTCTTGAAGAGTTTCTTGAACTCTAACCATTCCAAGTTCTTTTCTTTCAATCCATGGGAGATCTTTAGGTCCTACCACCTAATACCGGCCTTTCCTTTCAAGTTATAAACTACCATTCTTACCTTCATGTTGTTGGAGTAGTTGTATATCTAAAATTACTTTTTAATATACAACAACCAAGCTTCCACTTCTTCCCTAGTCCTTGATTCCCTATCAGAACTGGTGGGTTTGATTTTCTTGAATTCTCCTTCCAGGTGGTCTATTTTTCTCTTCTCGGCTGTCTGGCCTTGATTCCTAGATTTTTGAGTTTCTTGGGAGGAATTGTATTTTCTTTCAGCACTGTCCCCTACTTTCGGGTTGCTCCCTGCTTCTGTTGGTGTTTTTTCCCCATTGTTCCTCTCCTGCAAGCTTTTCAATAGTATCTCATTGAGCTCCTGGTGTTTTTCTTGAGCCCTTTTCAGCTGTTTAGTTTCTACTTTGAAGTTCTGTATTTCCATTATCAAATTCTTCATTGTTTCAAGTACCTTGCTTGCTTCAGAATGCTCTGGTTCTGGTGGCATTGGGGGAGGTATTGGTGTACCTTCTTCAGGTGGGTATTCCTGTTCATTTTGTGAGACCATCATTGTATCCTGTTACAGAATAATTCCCTATTCATACACAAAACCTTCCAACACAAAAATGTATAGAATTTTTTTTTCCATAATGCAACGGAACTAGATGTTCTCGAAAAAGCGACAGGGGTGAAACCTGTGGCTCTGATACCATATGTGACATACCCATATAACCTGTAAAAATACGTATCTATAAAAAAATTGCAAATATAATTTCTTTTACATAAAATTTGGCGATAATCTTTCATAAAAAATCATCTTTAAGCTAAAACAATAAACAACGTTAAATTTCTGCACGTAAAACAACTTCTGCAACCAGAAAGTCGCTTTCGCACCGAAACTGACTTCCCTACTTGCGCCTTCCGCATTCCTCCTTTCTATCTTCCGCTGCGGACATCGGGACTTGAAAGCCTAACATATGACAGAGTCACTATCCATATTTTTTCCTTCCGCATTCCGCGTTTCACTGCGGACTGCAGGAAACCGAACTTAACAAATGATGAAGTCATTTATCTACACCTTCGCCTTATGATGTGGACTGCGGGAATCAAAAACTTGACAAATGACAAGGTCATTTATCCTCATCTTTGCCTTCCGCATTCCGCCTTTCTGCCTTCCACTGCGGTCTGCTGGAATCAAAATCTTGAGAAACGACGAAGTTGTTTCTCCACATCTCTACCTTCCACATTCTTCCTTTCTGCCTTCTGTTGTGGACTGCGGGAATCGAAAACTTGACAAACGACGAATTCATTTATCCACATCTCTTACTTCTGCATTTCACCTTCCACTGCGGACTGCGTGAATCATAAATTTGACAAACGATGAAGTCGTTTATCCACATTTATGCCTTTCTGCTTTTTGTTGCGGCCTGCTAGAATCAGAAACTTGACAAACTACGAAGTCGTTTATCCTCATCTCTTCCTTTCGCATGCTGCCTTTCCGCTTTCCACTACGGACTGCGGAAATCATAAAACTTAACAAACAACACCTTCCTCTTTTTGCCTTCCACCTTTCGCATATAGACTCCGGATCGCGAAAACCAACGCTCGGCCTCATTCCTCCTTTAGATTTCTTCCTTCCGCTACAGACTCCAAGGTGCAGAAAAATACGTTTTCCTTAGAATTTTCGACTCTTTCCAAAAACTAAGCTTCGAGTTGGAGGGGGAATTGATCCTTCCAACGATCAATTTCAGCGAAGATTACAGGGTGTAACGAACCTGCATCTTCTTTAGATCTAAGGTCAAGGTTTTCAGGACAAACAACCCCATCCAACCATAGAATACTTAGATATTGCAGAACTTAAGAACAACCATAGAATACTTATATGAGCGCACACACACGTTTAACAACAATACTTTCATAAGCAAACGTAAGGCATTATCTTATCATTACAATAACACGGAAACATCCAATCATAAGTGTCATTAGATCTAATCTGCTATTTCAACATTTCATTGATATTAAAACACATCTTTAACATAAACACACATACCCTGAGCTCAATAGGTTTGCAGAAATAATACTCAGTAATGGAACCTGTTGTAAAATGAGCCGCAATGAAAAGGGAACAACCACGCTCCACCCAACTGTAGATTAGGCACATATTTCTCCATTCTCAATCACCCCCGAGGTAAATTATTCAGGTCGAGAGTGGTGACAATCAGACTCAGTACAGTTCTCCAGTGAGAAATCCCTTGCCTAACACAGAGTACTCACACAACAAGTATTCCTTTCAACTTTCCTAACACAGAGTGGTCACACATCAAGAAAATTCTTGTTCCAGCATACTTAGCAGTGTCTCGCCTCCTCGCATATGCTCTTTATTTATCATTTTTGTTTTGCCTAGGTCTTTTGCAGCTAATGCCAATTTCCCCCCCAGGAAATTCCACTCCACTACCTATTTGATTCCCCAAGGTGGGTCTAGCGTCATACTAGCATTCCCACGCCTGGTGTAACTTCCCTTAGAGTGACCCTTCACATCCCTGACTCTCACATGCATAGTTTACTCATTCAACATGAGTGTCCCTATCATTCAGATTTTTATTACAAGCATAACGATTTAGTTACATTTGTCCTCCAAGGACTAATTGGCATATTCCAGGTCTTCCAATCGCATTCGAAAAATAAAATAGTCTTTCAAAAATATTATAAATAAAGTTTATCACTTGGGGAATATTACATTCTTTTCTCTAATGTGTTGGAAATGTAGACACTGAAAAAAGTTGATAACCTGAGCAAATCTTTATAAATGGCTCTTAAATATATATTTTTAGACTCCCTATTGTTCCTTATCCTATTTATGACCAAGTTGGAGTCACCATTTACTTGAAGCCTATGCACCCATCTAGACTGAGCCAATAACATGACAACCTTCAAATTCATGATTTCTACATAACTATTTGTACTCATTCCCAAAGCAAACGCAAATTTGATCCAACTTGCATATGATAAGTAAATAATGGCACAAGCTCCCCCTAAAGCAAGTTCACCTTAAGACGCCTCATCAAAATAACACCAAGGAAAGGATCTATAAATAATTTTGATTGTGATCCTCTTAACCTTATTTTTCCTCTGAACATGTGGGAAACAATCTAAAATAGCCACACTTTTGTATGCATAGATCTCTAGATCAACCACCATATCCTCAAAAACCACTTTATTTCTTGCCTTCCAAGCGCCCCACAACATCATTGCAGGAAAAGATCTAAAATCTACGTAGTTTAAATAATTTTTCCATGCCAAAAGGGCTTCTTGAACCTCATTACCTGTCCAATCAAATGTATACCCTTGGCATAAGAAATCGCCAACCACATTCTTTAATTATTAGAACATTGAACAAATAAATGAGATATATTATAGTCTCGTTTTCAGATCTACACAAGAAGCATCTATCCAGACCAACACTGAAATTTTTTACCAAAAAATCCCAGACATGTACTTTTTTTGACAGTACAAGCCACATATGGAAAATAATCTTTAAAGGATAGGAAAAAAACCACAAATAAGGATGCCACCATAAAGGATCATGTTTCCTCCCTAGTAATCACATAACCCAGTCTAGGTGAGTAATCTCCCCTTTCAACATTACTACACCAAATGATTTCATTGGTTTAGCCAGCTAGGGAAATGTGATAGTCTTGAAGAGGCATGATTATTCAAATATGAAAAAGTAAATTGTACCCAATCTAAATAGGATACAACAAGGTGTCCATAATCAACTACTTCATTTTTTTTCTTTACAAGAACAATTATAGATTATATTAGAAAGTAGTGGTATTACCACTGTAAAAAGGTCTACAAAAATTCCAAGTCTGATGCCTATGAACAGAAGCATAAAGACACAAAGTTCAAGATCTGATTCCTAACCAAGAAGGAATTCAAAAATACAAAATGACAGAGATTACATTTTCAAGGTTCCAATCTAGCTTCGTGTCATCATTGGTTGCCTGGCTTGAGTAGACTTCTTCTTTTTTAAGACTTTCGTCCATTCCTTGGGTTGCTCTTGTTCTTTAAAAATGCTTTGACTGTCTAGAGACGAAACTTGTGATTCTTCTTCTTCTGCTTGATCTTCCCAACTTGTAGAGGTAGGTGGTTTTGGGGACTCAACAATCTCCTTAGCAGACATAGAATTTGAATTTGATTCCATTATCTATTGGGATGGTTCATTGCTTTTTTCAACTTCTGGTATTTTTTTAGCATCCTGGTCCCTCCCTATGCATTGATATTTAGGATTTGCCCCGATCCACCACGTGGGATTTTGATGATCTTTAACTTCTTTATTTTTATCCGATTTTTTTTTTGCAGTTGAGAGCTAAGTGCCCTATCTCAAAACATGCTCTACATCTAAAATGTAAATGATCGTAATCTAATTTTTGAGTCCATGAACAACCATTACCTTGCAGGATGATTTATGTTGGGAGACCATTACCGAAATCCATTTCCACGCAAATCTTGGCATAAGTGGTGTAGGCAGTCTATGTTTCTGGACTTCTGCTGTGAAACTTTCCGAGGGAATTCCTTATGGATTGTAGAGAGGTAAGGCCCTAAAAATGCAAAGGAATGTTTGGAATCCTAACTCAAGCCGGTGCTGAAGAGATAGCCACAGCAGAGGCATCAAAGGTAGGGGTCCATGGCTACATGGACAGACCCGACCTCCCCCAAAACAAGGCCCAGATCTGAATATTTATTCCTTATATTCTACAGAATCAAAGATTACAACAGAAAACCCTTTTGCAGAGGGACATATAATAGCTTCTTCCTCTAAGAGAGGATTCCATTCGGAAGAGATCCATGAATGAAGATCTGCTAACCAAGGCCAAATACCGTTGAATCTGCAAAGAAGAGCATGAGCTCGATATGTTCAACGTGATCTAGAGCTTCTTGGGTGATAGGAATGGTGAGGCCTGGGTCTTCTTGCACCACAAGCAGCAATGGAGGAGGGCCAGAGGAACTCCCACTGCGTTTGACTTCCTCGTTGAAGGATACAACAACACTCAAAGGAGAGGGAGCGATAGCAGAAAATGCATCGGATCTAGTAGGCGCCATTGGGGTGGAGGCACCGGATCTTGGGTAGACGGAGGGAGAAGCCGCAGTAGGTTCAGGAGCTTAGGGAGTCGGAGGGAGGAGAAGGAGCAGGTCCAAGCGAAGAGCCTGGAGGAGACCGAGGCGAGACAACTGAAACCCTAGCAAAGGGAGTCGTGTGCAACAACACTTCCTTGGTTAATATCTTCTATAATCAAGTACTTCATTATTAGTTATAAAACCCTCGATTAACTAGAAATATAATCAAAATAAAGAGATGGGGATGAAATAACATTGTATATTTAAGTAGAGCTAATTACTTCAAAATCCCACATCTAACTTTAAAAGGTAATGTAGATAAGTCATTAGAGTTACAACAATGAATATTATGTCTTAGTTGTGAGTAGTAAATGAAAAATTGTAAATTTATCTAATTCCATCATTATAAAATATTATAAAAGTAAATATCAAAGCATGTTTTGAGTTTATAGTGATCAAATTTATATTTTCTATTTTTTCTATTAATTTTTAAATGTAAATTTAAAATTTAAAATTTAAAATTTGTATTTATCAATATAAAAATGAAACAATACAAATGTCTAAGTTTTATTCATTTGTTCACCACTAGCTATTCCAGAAAATCGAGGCGCATGTAATCAATTATTGCATAATCAAAATCAGATCCCAAGGAGAAGTGTCATAAAGCAATATTTGAACCTAGGTGGAGATGAGAACAAAATTCCTCCCAACCACTCAATCTACACTCAATTCACACATAGCCTGAAATCCACACATAGCCTGATTTCTCTAGATTTTTTTCTCAATGGTACCAGATTTGAGACCCATTCAGAGTGTCTGACCTTAAAAATGATTCTAGCATCCAATAATTTCTTAACTTCACTCTGGATTAGAGGCTCCAATTTTGGGTGCATTTTCCTTAAAGGTTGCTGATAAGGTTTGACGCCAGATTTGATGGGGATAACATGCTGGATGATGCTGGTGTCATATGTCTTCAAATCTTCGTATGTCCAGGTGAAAACATCTTTATATTGATAAAAAACACAGATGAACTTATCTCTTTCTACTGGTGAACAACATTTTCCAAGATTCACATATTTAGGCTTTGTCTCAGTCCCTAAATTTATCAATTTGAACTGTAGAGAGGAGCTGTGAGTCTTCACGTTTGCTGGTCTTCTAAATTTTTCATTTAAATCAAACATCCGTTCTAAGGCTCTGACTCATTTAGGGATGAAATTATCATATTTCAGCTCGGCCTGATGTTCTTCATCATCTATAATCGCCCTTTTAAATACCTCGTCATTTGTTAAGCATTCTATAATCTGTTGATCGTCATCGAACACTCGTAGGTTGGTAATCATATCAGGGACCGAGGGCCTGAAAAGCAATTCAACGGAGCATCGATTATTAGTAGGCACAAGCCTAGCAGCTAATGTGGCCAACAAGTTAGCTGCTGTATTTTTAAGTCTTGGAATTGATATAATATTAAATGCGTTAAAACATTTGAGTAGATCCCATGCCTCATTTTGATAAGCTTTTAAGTGAGGAGACATACAGTGTATTTGATTCCGAATCTGTTTTACAATTATTTCGGAATCTCCAAAAACTTTCAGATTACTTACCTTTAATTCGATTGCTTTCCTTAAACCTTGCACCAATGCTTCATACTCAGCTGTGCTATTTGTACATTCAAACTCTAATCTACATGAAAGAAAATGTTTATTCTTCTTGGGGTCGATCAGGACACAGCCGGCCCTTGACCCTTCTAACGTCTTAGAACCATAAAAAAATAATGTCCAGAAATCGCTAACTACTGCACGAGAATCTACTCCTACCTCTAAGTTTACTATTTTACAATCGATTTCATCAGCCTGTGAAAATCGAAGGAGATCAGGCTGAGCATCTGATGTGTTGCTGGCTTCTTCTGCTTGGTAATTTCCCGGTTCCAATTCAATAAAGTAATTTCCCAACACAGAATCCATTGGTTTGTTCTTTTCCTCAAGCTGAGTAACGTTGTATTTCATGTAAGGCTCCCTCAAAATCTTAATTTGATTCGGGCTTCCTTTATACGGCAGCCACAGATGCGACCAATCTGAGGAAAAATATCCATTTAGTTTTGCCGACCAGTCTCTGCTCAGAACAAGCCCATAAGCGTCTGGTATGTCGGCCGCCACGATATCAATAACTTGGCATACTTTATCATTTGAAGACAGGCGGACTAGGACATCCTCCATTTCCGCAATTACTTTCACGTTCGTCCTATCCAACTGAACAACCCTCCAAGTGGATGGCTTAGGCTGCCCATTTATCCTTTTACAGACTGATATTGGCATGACGTTAACCGATGCCCCTGAGTCTACCAGGAAATTATGTACCTTGTGATTAAAAATTTCAAAAGTGAGGAGGAAAGGTGGATTCTTGTTCTTAGACTTACCCCCAATGCTTTCCTCCCCGATTTCTTCTTCTTCCTTGGGTTGATTATCAGTGGGAAGCCTCTCTTCTGATGCTTCAAGCGCTTTCAAAAGTTTTTCTTTCTGCTGCGGCACCTTACACATTTCAAATAATGAGATGTTTGCCCTTACCTTCTTTATATCTTCCACAATATCATAATTCATCTGTGGTTCGGTGGGATGCGGCTTATCAACATTCATTTTTTCTTCCTTGGGCTTGGCAAATGTATCATTCTTCCTAGGATCTTGGCTGGTAATGGTGAATTCGGGAATTTTATCAGCTGAGGAATTATTTTGAAATTTCTTAACATTTTTCTGAAGCCTTTTGATCTTTGGGAGCATGAGACTGTTTTCTTTAGCCGACCCTTGGCTCCTTGTTGTTACGTTCGTTTCCATGACGTCCTCGTATCCCCAATTCTTTTCTTCCTCAGCATCGAATAATGAAACAGAGTTCCACAGAACCATGGTCTCATCTTCTTGTTATTTCGTTGACGTGTTACTGTCTTTTCTTTCTTCATCTCCATCTTCTGTTAATTTAGAATCCAACAGCTGATTCATAACCAACGTCATTGAGTTTATCCATTGAGGACAATTCTTTTCAGAGTGGGGTTGTTGGTGGAAAGTGCAAAAATTGTCCATTCCTACCTCTGTTAAATTCATAGATGCCGAATTGTGCGGAGGAGGTTGGGATTGATTGTTATCCTCCCTTTTCTTGTAATAAGGCTTGTAGAACTTTTGAGATTCCTTTTCTTTTTCTGAGTCTATGATTCTGTTAGAAAGCTTCTGCATCATTTTTTCCATACTTTCAAAATCTGGGGATTGCTCTTCCTTAGGCTTAGTAAACAACAAGGCTTTCCTTCCCACAATTTTCTCTCCTAATCGTTCGGGATAATCTTTGATACTTTCTCTTTCAACCTCTACCTTTTCTGCCTCTTCATAAGTCTCTGCTAAAGTGGGCTTGGCCTTCATTTTGGCGAACATGGCCAGCTCGGGTCCTAAAGCTGAAGTATAATATTCAATCAGGACTTTATCCGAAGGTCTGCCAGCTTCAGAAAAATTCTTGAGGTATGCTGCAAATCTTTGAGTGAAGCTGTGCACCTTCTCCTTTCTCTCTTTCTTTAAGGCGCATAGTCCTTTCATGAGAGTTGCATGAGTCTTTTGGGTCGCATACTTACTTATAAAGATCCTCTCGAAGGTATCCCAATCAGGGATAGAGTTTGCAGGCAAACCAAAATACCATGATGCTGCAACTCCTTTAAGGGTGTGCGGGAATAGTCTGCAAACTACATCCTCATACTCCCCAGCCCTTAACCCTTCTATTGCCAAATAAAAACTTTGTAGGTGGTCATCTACTAGTATCTTCTCACTTGGGTCGAATTTGGGCAACATCTTTTCAAAGGATTGAGGTAAATCATGCAACGGAGGTGGTAAGTTTAAAGGTGATCTCGCTCTCCAAGCAGGTGGTGGATTCGATGGGTTGGGTGGTTGATTTGCGTTTACGCCTGCCATGAGTCTGGGTGAAGAGTGAGGAGGTGAGTAAACAAGAGTGTGAGCAGGAGAACTGTGAGGAGTATCTGGGCCTTCTTGATTCAAAGGCAGTACAACTTCCTGTAAGGCTATTTCTACAAGTTCTTCCCAATCCTCAACCAGCATTGAGTCTTCCAATATAGGACGATCCTTCCTTTTATATTCTCTTCTAGGCAATTCAGGGATGATCGGAAATCCTCTGATCTTCTTCACATATGCCCTAGTGTGTCTTCTCAGATTATTAACAACCTCGTTGTCAACAGAAAACAAATGTTCTCTACCCCCTTCTTCCGGAATTGGATTATGAAGCGCACTGCTTTCTGAACTGTTACCGGTGGAATAGTCTCGGGAAAACGGGTTTCCTCGGCCAGCCATGCACTGGCGGCCCTCCTTCTAGCACCATAAACTGTTGAGGCCTGGAAATTTGCAGGAGACAACAGTAAGGGATTCTCGCCAGTCAACGTTCCCAACTAGCTCGTGACTGTTTGGTGTAGGGAATCCGTTCGGTTTGCGGTCCGGCTACCGTAGGTCAAGTAACAAAAAATAAAGGTTTTACCGGTTGCGGCCCGGTCCACCGTGTATATTTTTTGTCTTTTCTGACTTAAATAATGATATGCAAGTGCCTATTTAACATGCAGACTTGATAAAGGATGCCAGGAGTGTTCACAACGTGATGCGCAAGTTCTTACCTCTCGTCTTAGAACTCACAAGCACCTAAAACACACGAAAAGCAAGAAAATAAATACTAACTAGGCTATCTCTAGAGAGCTAGATATTAATTTATGAGTAATGCGATACTGTTCATGTATTATGGTAAATCACAGATAGTTGTTCTTATAACCAAAAACATATAAACATGAATAAGATATACATGATAAGATAAGCTCATCACCAGTTAAAAATCCCATTACTCACAGTGGAAAACATCACAGAATATACTAGAGAACATTCAGACAAGAACATAGGTTCACAAAGTTAGAACGCTCTCACAATCTATGAAACACAGTCGAAAACAAAATAGTTCCCATTCAACATCATTCATTAAATCACATTGAGGCATTCCACATAGCACTTTCTCCAACAGGCAAAATTTGCAATTTCTGGTTGTAAAACGAAATAGTTCCTCTTACAAACAATAGTTTACAAGTTTTTTTCCAGGAAAAAGCCCCTGTAAGTTCTAACTTTCAAATATTTAAACTAAAATAGTTGACCGCTTGGGCTGGCCCCAAACGTGTGACCTTTTGGTCCCTCAAAACGTTTCATATCCCTATTTTATCTTTTCTGTGCGTACTCATGATCCGCTGAGTAATTGACAGACCTTTCAGGTCCGCGCCTTTGTTGCTATTGATTTTGCCTTCTACTTCGCTTGCCCTCCTTGCGATCCTGTCAGTTTCGGTTCGACCTTTGCCAAAACTGCCTAGCTCCCTTCTGCCACCTATCTCCCAGCTATACCTTCGCGCCGTGGTAGTCTAAATAGTCTCTTAAGTCCACCTGCAATTAAACGACATCTATCATTCATTGGGACTGTATTTTCAATAAAAACAAACTACGTCTATAAAACGAGTAATCATCAAGAGAGGTCATGCACTGCATTCCAGTTCTTGAAACCTTGACAGGTGCCGTCGCCACTGTCTCGTCCACACATGGGCTTGAAAAACTCACTAACGGCGGGAAGAGGAAACTCATCGGTGGCTTGAAACACAAAAACATCGGCCGAGTAGACTTATTTAAAGCCGCATAAGCGGGTCTTAATAGGCGACGGGTACCGCGAAACCATTGATCCCATCGGAGTCGGAAGAGCTATGACCTGAAATGTGGGTGGGAAAGCTCCCAATCGGAAATCAGAAAGACATCGACATCGGAAGACAAGTGCTTTGCACAGCTGCAACGGCGGAAGAGAAAAGGCTATAGACACGCGACTAGAAACCGACACGCATCGGTGGGCGAAGCACAAACATTTCGGGTGCTTAGCTACTTTGGGAGCCGCAACGATGAAAGACGAACAGAAAACAGTCTCCGATCAATAAAAATGCTAAGTGTTTGAAAAAACTTCAAAATTTAGTAATGGTCGAAACTGTTTCACCTTCGAAACAACAGTTTTACAAAGGACAATTGGTCCGAATTATCTTTGACTAGCAAAATAAAACAGACTCCAAAATCCGCGACCCACAGTCATTACAAACATAAACAACTTCTGAAAACAGGACGAGATTTAATCTTCAAAATAATCCGAAATTAAAGCATGACCCAAAAATTCATGGATCCAAACGATTCAAAGCAACATTAAATCATGAGGGGGACCAAAATTTGAAAAATTTGGGGAAAACGGTTGCAGCTGCAACAAAAGTACATAGAGTATTTACATGGGAATCATAGTCTAGGTTTGTCCTATCCAAATAGGAAGAAGCCCCCAAGTAGACTACATCCAACATTTATTAGTTCAAGCAAAGGTCAAGAAATGTTGAAAGGAGTGACATGCAACTTATGAATGTTCTGACCTTCCTAGACTGGAGAGTGGTTGTGTATTCCCTTTAGGGTTGGGGCGTGGCATTAACAAGCTCAACAAGTGCAAACATCAAGTTCGAACAGGGCAAGAAGGAAATAGCTTTGCATGGGAACCTGAAGGAGGCCACAGCCTCAACCCATGGCCAACAAAAGAAGGTCATAGCAGCTACGGCTCAGCCCTTGGAGGGCTGCCACAAGTCAAGGCCCAACCCTACAAAGCATACACAATCACTCGCCAGTCACAAAGAGGATATAAAGCACGTTTAGAAGGCACAGGAAAAGGCATGTATAACCAACCTAAAAACAGGAGTCAAAAGTGATTGCGTACTAATCAACTTTGATCTCCTCTCAATTTCACGTACCCCACTACATTAAAAAAGTTCTTTTCTTGGAGGTGGAGTTATTTACTTTGGCCATGTAATTATAACAAAATTGATTGAAAAAATTAAAAACTGGCAATGGCTATGGCGCATCCCGCAGGTTACAAGCCTTTCTACGTGTGGCTGACTGAGCCCAACTTCGGTAGGGTATGGCTATTAATAGTGCATGCATTAATGGTTTATCGACTTTAATTAATTTTAAAAAAATAATAACCAATTGTTATTAAGTATGCAAAATCAGAAGAAAAAATAATAATTTCAAAGTACATAGAGTTTTTACATGGAAGTCATAGTCTAGGTTTGTCCTATCCAAATAGGAAGCATCCCCCAAACAGACTACATGCAACCTTTATCTGTCCAAGCCAAGGTCAAGAAATGTGGAAAGGAGTGAAGCGCTACTTATGAATGTTTTGACCTCACTAGACTAGAGAGTGGTTGTGTATGCCCTTGAAAGATGGGGCATGGCATGAACTAGCTCTAAAAGTTAAAAATCAAATTCAAACAGGCCAAGAAGGCCACATTTCAAGTCTAGCAACTGTGAAGAGGTAATAGCTATGTATGGGCAGCTAAAGGAGGGCACAACCTCAACCCAAGGCCAAGAAAAGGAGGTCACAATAGCCATGTATCATCCCTTGGAGGGATCACATAGGTCAGGGCTCAGGCCTAGAGGGAAAACACAGTCGCTGACCAGTCACAAAGAGGGCACAAAAATTTTTTAGCAGACCCAAGAAAAGTCATGTATAAGCAGCCTACAAACAAGAGTCAAAAGCGATTGTCTGCTAATCATCTTTTATCTCCTCTCAATTTCATGTACTCCACTACATACATAAATTTCTTTTCTTGGAGGTGGAGCTATCTATTTTGTTGTTGTAATTATAACGAAATCGATTGCCAAAATCATTTTTTTTTACTACAAGGTGCACATGGTTTGCTTTACTTTGCTTCTCCTAGGGTGGAAATAAAACTGGCAGTGGATGACAATTGCTATTTCTAACAAGGCGATTTTATTTGAGGATACAATATACCACCATTGGTAACACAGTATCCACCTGTCCTCGATGTGTTGGATCCCACTCCGACTGCACCAAATCCTCCATTTGGGAAGCTAGGTAATAGGTACTTATAACAAAGATATGGCAAGAAAATATTAGCATTCAATCCTTAATTTCCTATTTATCATTCCAAAGATTAGTATACCATCCAATTAAAAGTTATGACCTTGAATCCATCAAGTAATTTATTCAACCGCATATCAATGAAGCTGAAGTAGATATCCCACACTTTATAACAACAATAATAAGACTTGTGAACCTTGCAAGTATACTCACAAAATAGTCCCAAGTGTTGTGTGGTTATAACTCAGTTTGAATGAGATAATAATGCGTTTATAACCCCCCCAAATGATGACTAAAGACGAATTGTTGTACATAAATCAGATCTGCCCCTTTAATAAAAGATATTGGGCTACTCAAGAATATTTCTATGTTTCTGGATTCTACTCAAATGCAACATCAGAAATCAGGGGAAATCATAAAATGGGTCAGCATAATGCACAAGGTGCAGATAAGAAATAACAAGAACATGTGAATGTTGAATTGTATGCCTGTTTAGCTAGTAGTTGACAGCATGCACAAAAATGTAACTTGAACTGATAAAAAAATTCATATACCAACAAATCAGTTTACCTGATTAAGCATCCATTTGAATCCGACGGCTGTAGTGCAATAATTCTTAGAAGGACTACTATTCCACTCAAGATTATATACTTTATCAAAAGTATGTTTGATGGAAGCAAATCTTTCCCTCCTGGACTCATTTGCAAATAGTTCTCCATGCGAACTGACATTCAGATTGTTGTTAAGGAGGGTTTCAAACCATCCACTTCCAGATCTTTGCATGGATAATGTTAGAAAATTATGTACATGAGTGCAAGAACATACTTCTATGTCAACCAAACTGACAAATATTAGCAAACCATCAAACCTCACTAATGTACTCTACAAAATTAGTAACAAGGATGATTAAAGGGATTTAGGAAACATGTCTCATTGTTATTCCAGTACCTATTATAAGATCCTGGTTGAGGGTAATGGACAGGAAAACTATGAGTATCTGGTTGCTGGCATTGCATATGATTTGTCTTGTTCTCCAAAGAGAAACCCTGTATTGATTTCCAAACAACTATCCTCTGATCAACACCAAGAAAGCACATGAAAATTCCACTAAGCCCAAGCAGCAAAAGTGTAAACAACTTCCATATCAATGATGCCTGTTTTTGTACATATTTCCCCTGCACATAATAATTTAAATTGTCATGAAACAGGTCACTGCACATACAATTTAATTTGTCATGAAACAATTCACTGCTTTCCTTTCCATTTTAAGTTGAACTTGCAAACCTTTTCTCGGTGAAGTTCTAGTCGGCTCTGGAAATCTCCATATTGTTCATGAATGTTCTGAAAATGTTGTGTAGCAACAAATGAATTTTCAAGGTTGACAAAGACGACAAACTCTTGAATTATAAAATCATGTTGATCTTCCATGAAGTTTCCTGAAACCGACACTGTTTCCAGAACATTCGAGACACCACAGTTATAATTCTATCTAGCCTTCTCAATGTGATTATGTTGGTAGGCTAGGATCGCCGACCACGGCAACACAAGATTTAAAAATCATGTATTGATATCCATCAAACATGTATTCTTCCAAGGAGGAACTTTAGCTCAAGTGAAAGAATTGAATCGATTACTAATGTTAATTCCATGGTGCAACCTCGTTCTCATAGCCTTCATCTTCCCCGCCATACCATTGTTTCCTGTGCATGTTGTGAAAGATCGAAATACCACTTTCCTCTTCAACGAATTCAATGGAACCTACAACTTGATCATGGAGGCGGAGGCTTCAGTCCTCTGCTTCAAATCCGTGCTCAACGTCACAAATCATTCACAGTCTATACTCGGTCATGACCTATATTCAATTCCTGTACATATGAAAAACAACCACACGCTTTCTTCCTTCAGCACTACCTTCATTTTCTCCATTGTGTCTCCTCGGTTTGAAACAGGTGGGAACGGAATTGCCTTCATTATGACACCTCATACATCTACCATGGGTGCTCTATCGGCCCAGTGTATGGTCGTGCTTAACCTCAGCAACAATTGGCAGCCATACAATCACTTATTCGTAGTGGAGTTCGATACGAACATGAATGTGGAATTCGATGACCCCAACGATTTTGAAAAGACGTAGCACATTATTATTCGGTAGTGGGATGACGAAATAAACAGTGTTCTCAAACCCGACCTCAAGAAAGAAAACACCTATCAACATAAATATCTTTTCCAACCCGAGAAAAATAAAATAAAAAGTCATTACCAATATCCCTATCTTACCTACTTAGCTACAACTTTACTAAACTCAAATCTTGACCACATGCATCATCATGACCACAAATAATGATTGCCCTTCCCTTAATTACTCAACCATGTAGCTATAGGTTGATGGTAAAGCTTTTGTTTAACCTTCTCAAGCCTCGTGCAAGACCACAAATAATGATTGTCTTTTCCTCAAAAACTCAATCATGTAACTATGGGTTGATGGAAAAAGTTGTGTTTAACCTTCCTAAATTCTAGCGAGATCCAATAACATTAACCTCCTCTAGAGTCTTATCACTAAAAGACTTTATGGAGAAAATAGAACATCTCTTTAACAAATTGCTCACAAGTCACAAGTTATTAGTATATCTAACTTGGAGGTTGTTGTTCTCATGGTTAAAAAAAAATTACCCACAAATTTCACTAGCTACTAGTATAATGTTGTTTTCAAAAACAATAATCCTCCTTTTAGTCAATCAAAATATTATATTATATTAAAATTTTAAATTTTATATAATAAAATAAAACTAATCTTAAATTATATATAATAAAATAAAACTTATTACAACATTGTTTTATTTTTACTTATTTGGATTAAATATAATTTATTGTGTTCTACGTTAAAACTTTTTATTAAATATTATTATGATTGTATTTTTATTAAAAAATATATAATTTACTTTGTTGTTCTTAAGAGCCTCTATTACATATTATTAAATTAAATATAAGTTTAAAAATAAAAGACTTTTTATACATGTTAACTAAGTCACGGATTCCATTGAGAAAGCCTGCAAGTATTGGTATGGATATCGGATCTTACTTTTTCCTTTTCATACGAAAAGTATCGCATTGAATATGAAACGTGAAGAATGAAAATTGATAATATTTTTGAATTCCACACAAAATCACAAAATCTAAGGGGTAAACTTTTTACCCGACCATTTGCATGGATCGGACGATTAGCAACGCGTGATGTGAAAGCTCACGTGAGCCAAGTCGTCTGATCGATGCAAATGGTCGGATAGAAAGGTTACTCTAAAATCTAATATCGTCATTCTTGTCTCATTGGAGTGAGATTAAAAAAACATTAAAAAGAAATTGAGAATATGAGTGGGTAGTCATTAAAAAATTAATAGTATTTTAAGCTAAATGATTAGATGTATACTTGTGTAAAAAGACATATTTATATATTAGTTTGACTGTTTTTTTTAAATTTAAGGGTGTTTATATGAAGATGAATAATATTTTTTGGCAAGGGGAGAGCATGTGAATGTTGTAAAATAATTTCTATCAATTTTTTTACAAGCTTTTGATTAAGTTATAAAAAGCTTGATTGGGTGCTTAATTAAGCTTCCAACCTTCAACTGAACTATTTTAAAACTTTTGATTTAGGTTTTGTAAAACCCTCAATCCAATTTCATAGCTTGATGAAGGGTTTTATTAACCTTCGATCGAGGTTTTTTAAAAGCTCGATCAAGCATATGCATCAACTATAACTATAATACAACAACATACCGTGATTTATTTCATTGTCTGTTGCATAGAGGCTCAACCAAGCACTAGTAGGGAGCAGTTATAGATATAATAGTTAAATAATTGTTGTTTATAAATGTGAATGAAATCATGGAAAATACAAAGAAGGGTTTTTTTATTCATAATTATTGCTTGTGATTAAGAACACAAAAACCAAAGGACCCTTATTCCCATTTGTCATTATTCCAATCACATTTATAACTCCAATTACTCTGCAACCCATATTTACACATATAAAATCTAGAGGAAAAGGCAGTCTTGCTATCTTTACCTGTTTTTTCTCCAAGGTATTTACTAGAAGTTACAAGCATCATTTTTTTGATTGAAATTATGTTTTACTAGATTTGATTACCTTATAATTCTATGTTTAATTTTAATTTAATTGGATGATCTTGATCGCACAAAAGATTTAATTATAGTAAATATTAAATAAATTTATTCATTTATAAGGGTACACAGATAGTTAATAGTGGGCCTTTTCTCAGGGATTCAACATAGAGCGGAGAGAACCCTTAGAACAATGAATGGGGTGAAACATTTTGCCCAATGAAGTTAGAGAAAGGGATGTGCCTAGGGTAGTTTTGGTTTTTTTAGTAAATTACCTCCAAGCACCCAATTTTTTTTAAATGAAGCTTTAAAATAGTCAATTGAGCTTCTATCTAACCAAACTTAAACCCCCGATCAGGGTATTTAAAATATCGTGTAAAAGTTTGATGGGGGGTTTTAAAACCTCAATTGAGCAAATAACTCAATTGAGAGCTTAAAATATAGACTTGTTGGTCCCATTTCTACACGTTTAATTTTATTGGCATCTTTGTTAGGCCTAAACCCTATCCTAAGATGCACCTTATGTGGCATACTTCATACTGATGGATTCGTCAACAAATCTCTATTCATTGGCATATAATTTATGGGTTTTTTAGTTCATATGATAATTTTTTTTTCTTTTCAAACTTACACTTAAAAATCGTGTCCACGAATTGGAATCAATGTAAAAAAAACAACATAAAAAATACAAAACCAAAAATTTTCAAAAATATATATATGCCCCACATCAACGCGTTGTCTTCAAAAGAGTTTTTTTCTTTAGATTTTTATAACTAATGAAAATAAGTTTACATGCACAAATGTATACAAACTGTGCTTAAAATTTTTAATGGTCAGCTTCGAAAATTAAATTAAAAATATTTTTTTTAAAATAAACTAAAAAAAAATGTGTGCCCTGATGCATTTTGTTAACTTTTCCTGAAATTTGCATTTTGTTAACTTTTCCTGAAATTTACGAAAACACGCATCATTAAATGCATTTTTGACATATTAAATACTATAATTTTTTTTAAATATATTGGGAAAGAAAACATAATTCCCTACAATTTGTTATGTTGTTGCATGTTTGAATTCACAAAGCATATTTATTTTGAGAGCTTCAATTTGATTTAAATGAGTGAAAATCGAAAATTCACTGTCATGTTTGGCCAAAAAATGTTACCCATTTTTATGGATTTATCTTAAACATTAATACATTAAAAAATTGCTTTAACTAAATAACGAAGAATATATCCTCATATCCGTTGTAGATCAATCAAGCACATCCTCTACAACGAACTCAAAATAATATAATCCTATTCAACAACGTCCCATGAAACTCTATTGTCATCATAGTTTCGTTGCCTTTCCCTTCACATAGGAAACATAACTATCTTTTTCTCATCCTTTTGATTGTTTGCTCGCTAGAATATGTTCATTTTTCCAACTAATTACTTAAAAGAACCATTTGACAAACCACTGCCTTCAGTGTAGGAATTTGAAACCGAAACAGCCAGTCAAGTTTGACTGTTTTGACAACTTTGTAATTCATTTTGACAATTTTTAAGCAGAATCATGACAGTTTTTTGGTTTTTAGACTGTAATTTAAGCAGACAAATCACCTCAGGACAGTCAATTTGCCCATCAAATTCTTGCCTTGACTGCCTCGATAGAATACAAATATATGAAATATGCCTAACATACCAATCTTGATAGTTAGGAGATGAAAGAGAAGACAACGGATACACTTTGAGATAATGGATGACTAAGTAAAAAATCGTGACAATAGAATAAAGGCAAGTATACATGGACAATAGATAAGCATATAAACATGGACAGTAGATAAGCATATGAACACTGTAACAAGATACCCTAAAGCATTTTAGGGCCATATTGAAAAATTGTGCCCCTGATACAAACATATCAACACACTGTAACAAGACACGATAAAGCACTTTCAAGGCATAAAGAGAACACATTGATAATAAATATAGAAACACATTGATATTGAAGATAGAAACACGTTGTAACAAAAGATAGACATAGTAAACATTTTTCAAGGCCTAAAGAGACAACACATTGGTAATAAATATACAAACACATTGTAACAAGATTCAAGAAAGAGAGAATACATTGATAATAAACTTATAAATGCTATTAAAACTCTTCCAAAATGTTATATGAAAATATTCCTGCATTCTCTGTTTTTCTGATTGCTTTTGGTGATTTATTATAGGCATCTGGTTCTTTGGACTGATTGTCTAAATCTTGCCTGATATGAGTGACTAGTCCTTGCCTCTAAGGATGATGCTCCTCCTAAAACGGTTTGCCATATCCGATCGAGTGTACCGAGGCTCTGGTTCTCAGAAACCGTACGCTCAAACGGGGCAACGAGAGGGGAGAGCACATGCACTGCATGGCCCATGTCGGGGCGCCGGAGGGGTTCCCGGGCGGTGCACTGCCTAGCCAGCTCCGCCACTTTGCAGATGCTTCCGAAGGTATCGTCAGTCATGTGGAGGACAGGGTCAACAGCCTTGCGGAAGCTTTCACCGCTCACGCCGTCCACGATCAGGCGTCGGAACCATGTGGCCAGGTGCATAAACTCCTGTGGTTGGGTTTCATCGAGAGCCCTGCGCCCAGTTATCAACTCCATTAACACCACACCGAAGCTGTACACGTCCCCCTTGGTTGTCACCTCCTCTGCAACACAAGAACAATAACAGAACTGTTACGAATTTCCTGAGTGCAATATAGTCCATGTAATAACCCAGTGAAACAACCCAGAACTGAATTTAACCCAGAACTGAATTTAATCAGTGGATGGAAAGGAATTTTGAAGAAATGAAGTTTAAACAATGGCCCACCAATATGCTAAGTTGTTTTTCACCAATGGTCTCCACTCACAACACTGTTATAACACTAAACATTATATGTGCTTCGAGAATGCAGAGGTCCTTGCATCTATCTCTCATTACTACAAAAGGAGAATAAAGGAAGCTCTTGAAATCGAGAAAATTAAAGGAAGTTTGGATACCAGTTGTACGTGTCATAATGAATAACCCTAACTCTCACACTATCAACTAAAGTCGAAACCCAATTCATTAAGTATTGCATGGAAGAGGTGCATTCTACAGCCCAGTAGGAGAGATGTGTAACTCCTTCCGCATCCTAGAGTTGACATGTGTCCTTCATAAAAAAATAATAAAATGTTATTAAAAATAACATGTTGACTTAAATTAAATTTAAATTATTTAGAATTGCATATATAAAACAACATAAATTAGATAAACTAAAATCATAAACATTGGATTACACATTCCTTCGGACATTTTCACTTTAAAAAAAGGGTTTACTTTAAATCTTTGGTGCTTAGTAGATCCCTTTTTAGATAGATCTATGCTAGTTAATTATAATTGAGGGTCCACTTATCTTTTAAATTGACATTAACACTGTGAACTATATATATCACTCAAAATAAATGCTAATGTAAAGATCCCGAGTCTCGCCCTCCTGAAAATGGATCCACATTTAAGATTTAAAATGTCCTCAAAACATTCTTCACCAACAGAGCCTCTTCGCTGATTCTATAATGGATAGCACAACAAGGAAGGCCGATTCTATAATGGATTTGGTATGGAAAGAAATTGTCATATGTTAACATGCAAAATACAAAATGTGCTTGAGAATTTTAACTATAAAACAAAATGTGCGTTTGAGTTTATTTTGAACAAAAGAAAATTTTGTCTGGATTGAGACCATTTTCGCCTAAAAAAAACAGAAGATGGATTGAAACCATTATATTAAACATAACTCCCCATATATTAAAATACAAAACAAGAATAACAACAAAGATGATTCAAGAAACATTCTCTTATTCAGGTTGTAGACTTTACCTCAACAATGTGGATAATTTCTCACATATATCATAAAATACAACAAAGATGATACAAGAAACATTCTCTTATTCAGGTTGTAGACTTTACCTCAACAATGCGGATTTGTAAATCATAATTTCTCACATATCATAAAATATGGGAGAAATAGGAAAAGGAACGAGGACAAGGCGGATACAGGAAATAGGTCTCTTATTCAGGTTTCGGGTTGTGTTCTTTAATAAAAGACAATGCAGAGCTGAGTTTCACAACTCCATTCAACTTTAAAAAAAACCAAGACAGCAATGGGGAGGGATTAAAAGAAAGGTATCTTATCTCTTATTCACGTTGTGGGTTGTGTTCTTTAATAAGACAATGCAGAGCTGAGTTTCACAACTCCATTCAACTTTTTTTTTTAAACAAGACAGCAATGGGGAGGGATTAAAAGAAAGGTTTCTTGTTCAGGTTGTGGAATCTTTTTATTTTGATAATGTATAATTGGGTTTATAACTCTTTATGAATAAAAAAAAATACCATAAGATAAATGAAAATAAAGAAGAAACAAGATTAATCAAATAAAACTAAAAATTAAGATGAAAGTAACATATCTCATATACCCAGCCAATGTCTCAAAGCATTTGACTAAATCCATAGCAAGAAATACCTCGTTCTAAATACTTCATCCATTGGACTAATTCCATACCAACAAATACCTGGTTCTAAATGCTTCATCCAACCATATGATAACATGTGAGTAAATTTAAACAAAAAGCTAAAGTTGATGGAATTGGAGTTGGCTAAACTGTAAACCATTTGCATTTTTTTTTTTGGCAAGTTTGAAACCCGAATCCTGCAATACGATTTGTTGTTAAAAATGAGATTTTCATTGTTGAAATTGCAATTTTTATTGTTTACTATTACCCTGGGGCACTAGGCTTATATAATTCCAATTACTGAAAACTACCATTTAATCTCATTGTTGAAATTGCAATTTTTATTGAGCTCTACTACTTTGAGGCACTAGTATAATATAATTCCAATTACTGAAAACTACCATTTGAACAATTTCCACTAAATTTTGGCAAAAAAAATTAACGGAATGTAATAGAGGCACTAGGATTATATAATTCTAATTACTCCACTAAATTTTAGCAAAAAAACTGACAGAAAGTAATAGAAACACTTGGATTATATAATTCCAATTACTGAAAACTACCATTTGAACAATTTCCACTAAATTTTGAAAAAAAAACCTGACCGAATTTTGGGTGCAATGGTCTAGACCTTAACTTAATCCGATGGGAATTAACTGGAGTGTATCAACGGTTACCTGCATACTCGGGGGCAATGTAGCCGTAGGTGCCAGCAATAGCGTTGCTTACAGAGAAATTTCCATCGCGAGCAAGCTTGGCCAAACCGAAGTCGGAGATCTTGGCCCGCATGTCGTCACCAAGGAGGACATTGGAGGGCTTGAGATCTCTGTGAATGAAGCTATCCTGTGCAAGGTTGTGCAGGTAATGAACCCCGTGGGCAACATCAAGGGCAATGATGAGCCTCTGCTTCCATTCCAGTGGCCTCAGCCCGGCCTTCTTCCATTCAAACAGATGCTGGCTCAGCGGCCCCTGGGGCATATACTCGTACACCAGCATTTTCTCCCCGCTGTCGGTACAGTACCCGAGAAGAGACACGAGATGCCGGTGTCGAATCTTGGTAAGGGCATTGATCTCTGCATCGAACGCTTTGCTGCTATTTGCCTCTCTTCGCTTCACGGGGATCTCTTCCTCCCGTCCCTTCAAAGAGATATCTTCCTCCCAGCGCTTCACGGCGATCATAGTGCCATTGCGCAGCTGCCCTCTGTAGACCACTCCGAACCCGCCTTTCCCCAAAATGTTTTTATCGCTGAAATTGTCGGTCCCCTCGAGTAGCTCCTCGATTGTTATTTTCATGCTCCTGGGATCGTCGCAAATCTCAGGCACCGGCTCGGTTATCGGCCCCTCGAGATCTGACGATGCCGCACAGTATCTGCATAGGAACACCAAAAAGAATAACATACTCAGGAGAACTAAAATTATTATCGGGGACTTGTCTACATCTTTGGTTGTGCCAACTGAAGAACCCGACGACGAACCCGGAACCGAGGATTTCCCAACCTGCGGATTTGCGTCTGTGATGGAGCCGGCCTTCAGCGTCTTCGCCATTTCCGTGCTCACCTGAACATCGATCGAATCCGTGACACCATAGACTATGCATGAAATGCCACAACAAAACCAAAGGCAACCGCAAAGCCAATGCCCCTTCATTACTCCGTTCGAGGCCTGAGTTTTTTTTTTCTTTTACAGGCCTTAGCTTTTTTGCAGGAATATATGAACTTTATATTAAGAAAAAGTTGTGTCTAATTACATTCGGAAGAGAGATCCAAGACTAAAGCATAACAGCTTTCATGAATCAGAATTACATTCTGAGCAGAGATCCAAGACTAAAGCATAGCAGTCCTCATGAGCTAACTAGATTTCAAGTCTCATTTCTATCAAGGTAAAAACAAATAAAATAGGCTAATCAGTGAAAGAAACATATGAGACAATAATTCAGAGCTACAGCATCAATAGGCTTTTTCTAAAGTTTTAGTCACATGTTTTCTTCGAACAGGACAATGTGACTCTCTCTAAAAAGAGAGTAGTGCAGCTTTTTATCCATTTCATTCAGAGTGATTTTTGAAAGAAAACTACATCAGTATTAAGTTCTCTGTAAACATGGTTGAAAGTTAACTCCAAAAAATCTTTCACGACATATTTGATGTTATCTAACCAATGATTCAGTTCGAAAGACTTTACTTGACATCAGCATTAAGTTCTCTGTAAACATGGTTGAAAGTTAACCCCAAAAAATCTTTCTATCTCATATTTGATGCTATCCAACCAATGATTCACTTAGGAGGACTTTACTTGAGCACTCCTTGAACTTGTATATTTAAAGCAATGCTACATATTATTAATTTTAGTGAACTTCTAAAGTATTATTCCTTAGAACTTTAAGGAAATCAAAAATTTAGTAGCCTTATCCATTATTTTTATCATTAACTTATTATTGTTTATTATTACTTAAGACTTAAGTAATTATGGTATTTTAATTTTATTTATTGATATTTTAATTTCATTTATCAATCCACATGATTTCATACCTCAAAGTCAATACTAAGTAAGATATCTATAACAAAAAGAAATTAGTAATATGTTCTTGCTCGACAAAAAGGAGCATGAGGGAGCAAGGATTGAGACACTTCACAATTTTTTCTTGTGGATTTCCAAGGAAACTTGGAAATCTTGATTTCGTTTAAATTATTCTAATTTATTCAATAGCCATTACATCAGTGACGTTATAGTGTATCGACATTAGTGGGGGCCATGGTTAAAGTTAATAATAGGTACTATGTCTATACCGAAAGGAAAATAGTGGTTGGTTTTAAATTTAGTAGGTAATTAAAGTTTAAAGATTAAATAAACGTTTTTTTAAGCTTTAGTGTTATAGGAATAGTTGTTAACCAAGGTGGAGAAGTTGCCATCTCTTCCATCTACATTTGATTTTAGTTTAATTTTTTTTTTATATAGTTTATGTCTTGTAGCAAGAACTATTGACCATGTCTACACATTGCAACCTCATAATTTTTGTTTTTTATTATTTTAATAACTGATTTTTTTAATTTTATGTTTTTAATTAAGTGATTAAGAGATGATGTCTTCTCCAATTTCTTAGAGAGCATCGGGTGGTCATTGATGTCAATGATTAATAACCAGCATGGGACAACCCATTTAATGTTGTTGCAAAACTATTGTGGGTTGTTGGATCTCAAATACCTTGTGATCCAACATCCCAAAACAACTTTAGGGCGACATTAAATAAGCTACCGCAGGCTAAATAATTTTCGTCGTTGACGTCAATCAAGCTTGCGTCAGTTGAGTATATGAAAAAAGGTTTGATCACTGTGAAATTCAATTACCCTACCCCAACAAGTAATAACAAAGCTTTTAACCTCAGGTTTTTGTATTCATATTTCATTTTGCAACCAATAACGACTCTCTAAAGTTGGATTTGAAGCTTTGATAAACAAACAAGAGCGGGTTGAAAGAATATACGAGTAAAATGCAAAAACTGTGGTTCTAAAATGAATATGGATCCATGGAAGTCTTGCGATTTGGGGAATTCCTGTTCTAAAGCATGGGCCAAGGCATATTTTAGTTAAAATCTGAGCCGCTACTCTCAATCCCGTCAACTTTAAGAAACAAGAAGGCTTATTTAGAAGCGATGATTCTGACTTTCCATTATTCAAGTTATATTGTTAATTTCTTTTTTACGGGAAGCTTCCTTTCATAAAATGTGCTAGGCTAACATTCCCAAATCTGGTTTTTAAATTTTTTTCTACTTGGTTATCTCTTGTTCTGGGTCTTAATTTTGGGGTTTAATAGATGTAGGACTAAATAGGTTAATGATAATTTGTTTTATTATTGTTATTATATTATAAATGAAGATCATTTGTTTCAATCTCCTAAGGGTTGTAATTAAGCTTTAACCCGAGTGTAACCAGTGTATAATCATTCGGATTCATTATGCCATGCTCGTCCTATCTTATATGCTTAAATACATCTTGATTAAGATTTAAATAAGCTTCAATTAAGAGGTTATCAGTTTTTGTTTTTGTGTTTATTAAATGGTATTTGTCTTATGTGTATATTAATTAATTTAATGCTTATGTTATATTATAAATGGATAACTATAACGATGTGATAATTAGTTTAATGTTTAGATTTTGTTTAACAACCAACCACGTCCACAGCACTAAGTGGTTGGCTACGCCTATCAACGTTTAACGACCACTTTCCATGTGGTTGTGCTAGTATACTCGTAATTGATATTTTGTTTACACGTTGGGTTTAATATTGTAACATACATTACTTGTCATTGTCGATCAAAGATTGTTGGTTATTGCACCGAGAGTGGTGAGGTGTTTACAATCGACTATGGGTAAGATGTTGTAACACGTAACTTGATGTTCTTATAAGAAAGACTGCAAATGATGTTGGCTTAAACCAAAAAAATGAGTTAGATTGTTATGATCTTAAACCTAGATATATCAAGAATCGAGAGGTATCAAATATCTAGCCGAGTAAATTTTTTCTCAATGTGTAAAAAATTTAAGATAAAAAATTTCACCTCAAAAAAAATTGGATCCTTCTTGTTGCTTGTTAAATCTAGTTTAAGATGACTCTATGCTGCTACAATAACCCAATAAACCCAAGTGGAGAAATACTAAGTAACGCCAAAAAAACCATAATTTATCCTTCAAGGAAACAACAAACCCTTGTGGGACTGACTTCCCAATCATTTTGTTTTTTAGTTTGATGTAGGGTAAAAATGGCGTGTGAAATTTTTTTATATTTAATTGAAAAATGACTTTTTTATTCAAAAATTCAAAAAAAATTACGACCTAGACATTTTATATAAAATTATAATTATAAAAACTATATATTTTATATAAATATATAAGCATTTTAGTTTATGTTCAAAATGTTATTAAGACAAATATTGATAACAAACATGCTATAAATTGTTCTTAAAACCTTAAAATATAAGTATGGCATAATCTAAATCTGTCAATAACCTGAGTTGCAAAACATAAGCCTCCAAACATTCAACAAATGACAAAAACTAAATCCATGTAGCAAAGACTGAAATTTATATAAGGGCTTTTACAACTTATAACAAAATATAAGGAAATGCGTTCTCCGTTAAATAAGCGCTTTTTCAACTCAAGTTGTATTGGAACAAATTTGATTGATAAATTTATATTTCAAATATTTTATCACTATTTTCACTTCAAAATCTATTAAATGAAACGAATATTATATTTTATGGAAAGCGATTTTTAAAAAATGAAAAAGTTTTGTAGCATTTTAACAACTATCTCCATCAAAGTATAAAAGGAGATTAGATGCACCAAGGAAGGGACACCCATTAGCAAGATTATGTTGGTGGCTATATATTTCTGATTGTGAAAATTACTACCCTCAAGTGACTTCACTTAGTATGCATTCAAAAGATAGGATTGGGATGGTTAGATTCTAAGAATAGAGAGATCGAATCTTCGACTTCTATAACTTGGAGGAAGTGTCTTCTTACAAATATTTAGGAATTGATATTCATCACAAGCTCAACTAAAACTATAACATTAAGAAAAGGATTAATGGAGGGTGGAAAACTTATTTTGGTCTTGAAAATAATTCTAAAACAACAAACCTTGTGATGGGGGATAAAAAGAAGCTCCTATTTGAAACTTTAGTCACTCCTGTTATCTTGTATGGGTGTGAGGTTTGAGGTTGCAGCATATCTAGAGAATCCTGGAGAAAGATTGAGCAAATACAGAGGCGTTTTATAACACATAACCTCAAAATTAAAAGCAATACACCCTACCCTATTCTCATTGTTATAGCTGATTTTACCACACCTGGTGAATCACACTTGTATGGCCTTCTGCTGTCCCTGTGCAGACTCTTTGGACCCCATGGACCTTTTTTATACCTTTGATGTAACTTCCAAGATCATCCCTAAAAACATGCTTAAATTGTTATACGCGACTTTTAAACCCTTTCTCGCGTATATACGCGGGTTTGACCTCTAAAACTGCGTACATCGGGATGTGTACAAAATCCAAATCCTTTTGGAGTTTTCCTTGACATGGATCCAACTCACTTGTCTCCTGGCCTCCCATATGCCTTGAGATCGCTCGGATTCGGCCTTTCATTACCCCATTGAAAAACTATATAAGGAACTCTTTGGATACATTGAAGGCATAAGAGAATTGAGAGCAAAGAAACTATAGTCCATTGTTGACGAAACTTGTGCTTGAGTCTGCATCCCTTTGTCCCTTGGAGCACTTTGGTGTTCTTCCCAAGCTTGCCTTTTGCTTGTGAGCTTGCTATCGAGAGATGGAGGATTGAGGTGGTGGAGGCCCAAGTGGGGGATTCGGTTTCTCCGATTCGCAGACGTGCCGACAGAGGTTGTATTCATTGTAATCTCTGATTTTATATTAATAGAAATATCTTTTCCTGTCTAATAATGTATGTTTGAATTAATATTTTATCCATGAACGATTTCAAATGCTTATACATTGTTGATTATATATGCTAGAGTAGATCTAACACTAATATATAGTATGCTTGTCTTGTTTACTTGTTGTTGAGGAAGTGATTCATCAATTAAAGCTGAAGTTGGAAAGCTCCACGGGAATCTACTTCAACCGTCCGGAATAAGGTACGAGGTCTGATCCTTTAGTGTTAGATATTTGATTTCTCTTGCATATTGGAAATGATTGATTTCTGGAGTCAAGCTGTCTGTTGTGGTACCCCAAGCCATACGAATTTCTCTCCGTAACAGAATTGGCGACTCCGCTAGGGATGTTCCTTGTTTTTATTTGGGGTTTGCAGGCATAATGGCCTTGATATTCTTGACTTGCTATTTGTTTCTCCTTGTTTCTGTGTTGCATTTTATAGGATGTTCATCCATTGACACTCCCCTTTATTGGTTTGACCCTTGGCCTACTTTTTACCACTGTCTTCTCTGTATACGCAGGTTTTTGGCCAAAAGTCGCGTACATACGCAGATTTTTGGCCAAAAGTTGCGTATACACGCAGGTTTTTGGCCAAAAGTTGCGTATACACGCAGGTTTTTGGCCAAAATCCACGTATACATGCAGCTTTTTGGCCAAAAGTCGCGTATATACACAGTTGTTCTTTAAACAGTCGCATACATCCTCCCTTTT
Organism: Pseudotsuga menziesii; assembly: GCA_001517045.1. NCBI lineage: Eukaryota > Viridiplantae > Streptophyta > Pinopsida > Pinales > Pinaceae > Pseudotsuga > Pseudotsuga menziesii. The sequence continues at coordinate 177,665 of LPNX010210159.1, forward strand.
GGTGAGTTTGATGTTGTGGGAAGTTCTTGGGTGGGTTGTGAGTGTGGTTGGGTCTTCCTTGGGTCTGATGTTGTCTGTTGGATGCTTCTTTTGTGACCAGAGACTGCTTTTTCATTAATTTTTATTTGAAAGTAGTTTCAGTCATTTATCCTTTTTGTTTTGCCATTAGTGCATTACCCTTTTTGTCTCGGTGTCTTGCTGGGCTTGTGTTTTATACTTTCTGCAGAGACTGAGAGTTTTAAATGACTTTTATTGCATTTTTCATTCTTTTATATTGAAAAATACAAGGTAGTTGCATTTTTTGCATATGGATTTGAGGAGGTACTTGCATTGGATTGCTTTGATGAGAGTTTTATTTAGGCTTTCATATAGGAAGGATTGCATTGGCATTCAGAAAGGAATATATATTTATGCATCTCATGTAGTGGCATACCCTATTTTTCATTTGACAAAGATTGCACTTAACATTATTTGTTATGGTGTGCATATTTATTTCATTGCTGAGTCATTATGTCATTAGTTACACGACCATTTCCCTTTGAGTAATTATAGCCAATTAAAATCAACGCATAATAAAATGAATTACACTCTTTTCTTTTATAGGGTGCACCAACAAGATTAGGTTTTAGGGTCTTGGAATAGTTCATTGTGAGTAAATTCTCCAAGACCACTAAACAACAACATGTATGTGTCTGTCCAAGTGAGAGTGTGAAATTCCTTTATATAATTAGTGTTTCTCAGGATCCTCCTCTTACAAGGGAGTTAAGCACGGGGCAATGTGAGCGGTTATTGATTGGGATGACCCCTAGTCATAACTGAGTAGCACCGGAGATATTTCTAGGATTGTATTCATATCTAGGGGCTCTTTTGAGAGTTTCGAGCTTTGCTACCCTGCCCATACGGTCAATCCCACCTGCGATTGTCCGCCTGAGCATTGATTATATTGCGGTGACCTTAGTTGCCTTACTTAGGTTAATGAGGGGGTACTTCTCCAAGGTTATTCTGCAGGTGTCCCGGTCGGGTAGAGGTTGGACAACACAGTCGCTTAATGCATTGAAGCTGAGGGCCACTATAATTGGTTACGTACTTCTGCTTGTAGTGTATGGGAGTTTCGAGCCTCTCCTAGGCGAGACATACCTGCTGCATTTAGGAGCTCACATATCCTCCCCTTGGTTTGCTTGTATTTTGGTTGTAGATTTTCTTAGGAGCGTGCTCTTTGTGCACTAGTTGGCCTTTGGGATAGTAGTTACTTGAGTATATTTATGCTCTCTTGAGTTTGGGTCCTTTTATTTTTGGCATGCCTGGTATCCTATCACCCGTCCTTGGTCCTAGTACGAACCCTGGTGTCAGACTTGGGGGCATCACAGCCCCTTACCGTGCTCATATATTTGGGAGTAGTCACATTCTGCCCTCTACTCCATTTGTGGAGGATGCCGACTCCCTTCTCTCGGTCTTTACACCGGTGGTAACCCTCATGGGGGTGGTAGTGGATGCGTGAACGTTGGGTCTACACCTTACTTTCATTTTTATGTCCCATCGTTCACCGCATTATTTCCTTTGGGAGCAGTTGTCATGATCATTCCTCCCTATATCCTATAGTTTGGATCCTTTATTGACTATTTTGGGTTGTTTTGGACTAATATGGTTGTCATGTAGGGTCCAATTTTTGTACACTCTCTCCGAGGTTTCGACCCGTTCGTTCCTATCACAGGTATCATGTCTAAACTGACATATATGTTAGGATTTCACATCCGCTTGCATTTTACATGACCTTATGACTGTTTCATTTTAACCTTAGGTACAAACCCATTCCATGGTATCACATAACTTTCATGTTGTTGTTAGAAGTGGTACTATGTGAATGGTAGAGCTTTCCTATACATGGGTGTCCTAGTTAGCTCCCTTTTGCATTTGGTACCCATGCTATGAGTCCTCTCTTAGGTCCGGGAGTCCCCCTTTAGTCCCGCCATGTCCTTGAGCAAGAGCTTCATACTCCTCTTGAACTTTATGCTGGCCATTTCCTTGGGACTCCCTTATGTCAAGTTGTAATTGCATTATCATTAGCTTTTCCTACCTTCTTAAGCCTTACGTCGACTTCCCTGACTTTGAGTTTCAGCCATATAGCCCAAGCTTGTCTCATGTCTAGCCATGCAAAACCATCTTTTATATATCCTTTGCAGCTTGATTCCCTATTTTTACCGGGAGGGGACTTTCCCCTGAGTGTCGTTGTCCTACACATGTATCCTTGCATTGAGCATAGGCATGTTCCACTGCCTGGAACTAGTTTGTTTTCCCATATGACACTCGTCTCCTCCTAGTCTGTAACTATAAAGCAGTTTTATTCTTTTTCAAGTTTTTTAAATATTTGAAAAAGTCCAAAAAAATTAAAAAACCAAAAATCCAGACAAGGAAAGATGTTATCTTTTGGCAGCTGTCGAGTCGTGTCGCCTTTGAACAGAGCATTGTATATCATATCTGTTGGTTGGGTTTATAGTTTGACTTTAGGAGCTATACTCGTTTATCTAAGTTTATCTCCACCGACTGGTTAAGCTTCCAGTCCCTATAGAGCCTCTGTCGATGCCTCCTATGTCGCAGAGATGTCCCAGTTTTGTATATCGAGTCTATGCTGCCTACATTCAGTCACCATTCACCGTTATGCTCTTCTTCGAAGGAAGTTGAAACCTAAGTCGACCATTCTCGATACAGTTATTGGTTCGTGCACCTTATGATCGAGTCCTTCCACATTATACAGCTTTGTTGAGTACCTCATGTTGGATGATGGGGGATTCCTTAATGCCCTCCTTCCAGCGGATTTCATCCCATCGACTTCAGATCAATTATTCTGGGATTGGAATCTAGAGTCATTTTTTAGTGCCTTGAGACTTGCCGTCATCAGTGGCAGGTTTTCTCGCCATCAATAGTTCTTTGGGAATACATCAATGTCCCCTGATCGATGGATTCTCTCAAGTGTTCGACCTCAACACATTTATTCACACTTGTTAGTTTGCACTCTAGTACCTTGATTCCCATTATCATTATCGGTGGGTGATCTCGCGTTTGTTAACGGTATACATCAATGACCGCTAATCAGATGATGGACTACTATGTTCGACCTCGACACCTCTATTCACATAGTAGGACTTGTACTCGTAGCGGTTTGTGTAGAAGACCTTCCAGATTGGTGGCATCTCATATATGCTACCTCCTTGATCGTGCCAGTGTTCATGAGATTTCAGCTCTCATGACTTGATTCCAGTATATGTCAGACATTTCCAGCCATTATGGAGATCTTGATCTGTTATATATCTTTAGCTTTCATGGAGATCATGATCCTTTGTATATCTTCATCATGGAGATTTTTATCTATGTATATTGTACGCGGCGATGACCACACATGTCATATTTTGTATCATGCCTCTTCATGACCATTGTACTCTTATGTATCCGGGACTGCTATATGTATTTGCAGTTATATGCAAAGTTGTATCATTGTACTATGTCGATTGGGTGGCTGGTCTTCCACTGGATTCTTCATCACTCCATTTCTGGGATGGACTTATAATGTATTTCGGCCATCGTATGACCCCTCTGACCTCACACATTAGGGGGCATCTGTTATAGCTGATTTTACCACACCTAGTGAATCACACTTGTATGGCCTTCCCCTGTCCCTTTGCAGACTCTTTGGAACCCATGGACCTTTTTTATACCTTTGATGTTTCCAATATCATCCCTAAAAACATGCTTAAATTGCTATACGCGACTTTTAAACCCTTTCTCGCGTATATACGCGGGTTTGACCTCTAAAACCGTGTACATCGGGATGTGTACAAAATCCAAATCCTTTTGGAGTTTTCCTTGACATGGATCTGACTCACTTGTCTCCTGGCCTTCCATATGCCTTGAGATCGCTCAAATTCGACCTTTCATTACCCCATTGAAAAGCTATATAAGGAACTCTTTAGATACATTGAAGGCATAAGAGAATTGAGAGCAAAGAAACTATAGTCCATTGTTGCCGGAACTTGTGCTTGAGTTTGCATCCCTTTGTACCTTGGAGCACTTTGGTGTTCTTCCCAAGCTTTCCTTTTGCTTGTGAGCTTTCTATTGAGAGATGGAGGATTGAGGTGGTGGAGGCCCAAGTGGGGGATTCAGTTTCTCCAATTCGTAGACATGCCGACAGAGGTTGTATTCATTGTAATATCTGATTTTATATTAATAGAAATATCTTTTCCTGTCCAATAATGTATGTTTGAATGAATATTTTATCCATGGATGATTTCAAATGCTTATACATTGTTGATTATATACGCTAGAGTAGATCTAACACCAATATATAGTATGCTTGTCTTGTTTACTTGTTGTTGAGGAAGTGATTCATCAATTCAAGCTAAAGTTGGATAACTCAACGGGGATCTACTTCAACCGTCCGGAATAAGGTACGAGGTCTGATCCTTTAGTGTTAGATATTTGATTTCTCTTGCATATTGGAAAGGATTGATTTATGGAGTCAAGCTGTCTGTTGTGGTACCCCAAGCCATAGGAATTTCTCTCCGTAACACTTATACAAGTGGGTCTTTCCCCTATCAAGAGCTTAGAAGCTATGACTAGGCTCCTATTGTACAAGCACAAAATCAATAACATGGGAGACCACAGGCTTCCTAAACTAGCTTCAAATTCCAACGAAAACCACCTAAGGCTCAAGCGAGGTTGGTTTAAAGACACCCGGGTGTAACACCCCGATTTTGACCCCGTTTGCATTAAAATGTATATGATGTATCTATTGTAATTAATCGTGGTGTGGAGCTAAAGGAAAAATCCCCACCATCGATTTAATTTTCTTTATGTTTCGGCGATTAAAATCGTTGCTGATGGTAGATTGTGCTATCCGCCACATTAATTTTGGCATCATGTAAACATGCATTTTAATTAAAAATAACCACATCTAGCTATGTCAATGCAACCATAATGAAAAGGGCATGATTTTCCTAAGGATAAGGAGGGGGAAATGTCTAACCCTTGGGAGCCATTGGGGAAAAGCCAAGTGTCAATGGATAAACCCATTTAGCTGTCACCCATCTTTTGTCTTACTCACCTTTCCTTGTCTCATTCAACTACCAAATTAAATCCTCTGATGTTAGTTGGGGCATTTATTGCACGGACAGTGGTGTGTGGCAGGACAGTTAGTCCTTTCCCACATGAACACTCCACCAGGGAGTTCATTCATCCTCACGTGGGCAAGAGGAGAAGGGACGACCCCATTCTTCCATTTTTCCCATCCTCACGTAGAGGGTTGTTTTCTCTCCTGACGCACAGGTTTTGGGATTGTTCCTCTCGCAGAGAGAGCTGGGAGAGCTGCCTTACATTCACAATTTGGCTGTGGGTAAATTTGTTTGTGGGGATTTTGCTGTGTGTAGTTATCTTACAGGTTTTGTGGTTTGTGTATATGAATCCATCTCCACACTGAGAGTTGGTTGTGTCTGAATTCTCTTCCCAATCGGGTTGTGTCTTTCCCATTGTTTCAGTAGAGAAATCGTGGCTGTTTTTTTTCCCCACGAGTGTGGGTTGTTGCTGAGTTGTTTTGGCCACATAAGGGCCAAGAAAAAATCCAGGATTTGTCTTGCTCAGTCTGAGATGGGCATCACCATTTTGGTTGTTTTAATGTTTCCCTTTTTCTTCCCCAGAGCTTTGAATGGCTCGATTTTGCTGTATGTATGCAATGGTTGGTCCTTGGATTGTTTTGGAGTGGGAATGAAGGCTTGGTCTGCTTGATAAACCTGGTGTGTTCGGGAGCTGCATAGGTCGATATAGAGGGTTGGCTTTCTTCTCCCCACTCCTTGAATAGCACTGGAAGGGAAGTCAGGGCCTGAGGGACTGTGCAGCAGAGAAGGGTATGATTCCTTGTGTTGGGTGTGTGTGGGTGTCCTAGAAGTCATGCTACTTCTGGTGCAGGTGTCCATAGCTCTTCAATGATCCCACTAGCTTAGCAGTCAACTTTTCCCAGCTTCCTGATAACTTGATTAACCCAACTTGTTGGCTTGGTTATGTGTTGTTGTGCACTATGTTGATGTATATGTAACTTCAGAATGTATTCTTCTATGTATATTATGTATTGTTACCCAATGTTTATTCCAGGATGTTTCTATTATGTATTTGAGTCATGTGGTTATGCCCCGATGTTCCGATCGGGAGGATTAATAATGTAATCAAGTCATGTCAAGTCATTAGGTAAGTCCCCACATTTTAGGGGCACTTGGGTTATTATACACTAATTAAGGTGTAGGCTCAAGTAATTAATTATAAGTTAAGCCTACATGGTTGAGTGCACTTCAAGTCAACGGAAGAATATAAATAGAGAGTGAGAGTCTCTCTATTTATCACTTGAGAATTACATCACTTGCTCTCTCAAGTGTGGTGCACTTTTGGAGAAGGAAATACTTTGGCTTGACAGAAGACAGAAGGCTGTTGTTGTGTTGGGAGGTCATCTTACTGTTTTGGGATCACATCTTGTGGTGATACTATCTTAGAGGAAGTTGAGGGGTTTTCTCCATTTATGGTTTCCCCTCCTAAAATCTTTGTGTCTCTTGTCTTTTGTGATGTGCTTATGTTATTGCTGTGCTTGTTATTCTCTCAGTGAAAAGATCTTATCATAATGCTAGCTTAAATGTTGAAAAACTAACATGGTATCAGAGCTAACCTGAGAAGAAGACATTGTGCAGCTACAAAAACTAGGGCTTCCTATTTTGTGGATCTTCCTCCACAAATTTTCAGCAAAAGTATGCTAAGATGACTCTCCATTAAATGGTGCATCTTTCTGTCGATGCGGAATTCAATTTTAAGCATTTTCAGTTTCGATGTGGAAATTAGGGCTTTCTACAGAAGAGGAATTTTTGAGTGAGACTAGCATAGGATTGTTCTTCTCATCAAAACCGAAATTTAGAGACCTGGATCAATAAATTTGGTTGGGTGAAACTCTGGGAAAGTCAAACCCTAGTTTGACCCTGAGCTAAAAGAAACCCTAAATACTAAAACTGCTAAGTTTTGGTACAGTCGCTATATTCCGAGATTGGCGAAGTCTCAGAAGCTGAAGATAAAATCCTGATGAACACTGTGTCCAAAGTTCAGCCTCTGATTCGCTATATTCCTGGAGATATGATCTCTCCACGTTAGGGTTCCATCCTCTTCCAGAAATCATCCATAAACAGGACACCTGGGAAGATCTGCAATATCTTGGGCTACAGAGGTCCAAATAGAATTCTTGAAGATGTTCCATAAAGGGCATAGACCGTACTTTTTGTGGTACGAAGGTCAAACTCAGAAGATGAACCAGTGACACGTGGCATGCCGTACAACTTTGCTGTTCTGAACAGTCCAGTAACAGGTCACCTTGGGAAAAGGATCATAAATCCCAAATGGTGAAACCAATTCTGATGAAACCTACGGTGTTGGATTAGGAACATGTGAGGTTACCTCAATGAGAAATTTTAGACACATAGGATTAGTAATTTCGGAGATATCACAGAAACAGTAACATGAATTTCTGCAGAAGAAATCAGAAAATTAGGGCTTCCTGTTCCGGGAGTTTCCCTTCACTGTTTTCAGAAAAGGAGTACATTGGACAACTCCATTTGAAGAGATCTATCTGTTCATCCGATCAGATCTGAAAGATTCCAAGTTTTGAAAATTAGGGTTTTTGTGACAAACCCTAGATCAATGAACTCCGGGACAAGGACGGACACCTCAAATCGGTAAGATC
>LPNX010210161.1:2137-17576 GCA_001517045.1 Pseudotsuga menziesii
GTCCATCATATTCTTGCACTGACCCTTAAACCAGCGTATAAAAATGTGACCATCATGAATATGTAAAAATAATTTGGAGAAGACCTTCTTAGTGTAGAATAGTTTCAACCTTTAGGAGGAATGGGAGACATGCTATGCGAAATACAAATCCCATAATCCATAATATCGACCTCGACCTCTACATGCAATAATAAAGATGACATATGAGACCCATGATAGAAATCAAGATCAAATAATAAGGTTGTGCTATGCGTAAGCCATTAGAAATATAATTCGAATGAACTTTGATAAGGTGCCAAAAATACAATAATCAGCCTTTCAATTAGAAAACCTTATCAATATTTATGATAACAAAATCATACAATAAAATCAAATGATAAATATTTGGATAAGATTTCAAGATTAAGTTATGACAAATTAATAACACTTATCCCTTGATTTTCAATGCAAATCCACTCAAAATAATAATTTCAAAGTAGTGATTTTGTCAACTAATCCATAGTTTGCAAAGGTTTCTTTTAAAAAAAATTGAATTTCATGTTTCAGTAGCTGCTGGAATGTCATCATTTCAGTAGCTTTTAATTCTTTACGTTTGCTATATGAAATTCAAACATTTCATCAAAACAAAATACAATTTTGTTTGATGAAATAATATTTTTTAAAGACTGTTGGGTAGGGGCACAACATGATGTTACACCATTCATTGCAAAAGGGTTTCTCTTCTTGCATTCCTTTCTCAACCGTTCTTACATAAAGTGCTCTTAAACATAATTTGCATTCCTTACATAAAGGGTCTTATTCATTTCTCAATCTTTCGGTTTTCCTTTCTTAATACATGGTTAAACATAATTCTTTTCACGTAATTCATTTTACATATTGTTAAATAAATGGTTTTAGCTAAGGATAAATACTTTATTTTATATATTTGTTTTACATAAGGTTAAATAATTCGTTTATATGGATTTTTCATAGGTTAAATAATTAGTTTATATATGGATTTTTCATAATTTGTGAGAAAGAAGATTATTACATAATTAGTTTACCTATAGATTTCTCATAATTTATGAGAAAGAAAATTACTCATAAGTATCAATAATGAGATGGCTAGTATCGATAATGAGATGGCTAGACATCCAAAGATTATTATGAAACCAATAATATGTTTAGCAACTTAATTTTAATTAAATTTACTTTTTATTTTAATTTTTCCCTTGGACATGTGGAAGGTAAAATTATTCCTTAGTTCAAGGGAAGCGGTTGGGAACCTTTCCACAATATAAGTGGAGGCCATGAGTTTTCTAATTAAATAAAAAATCAAGATATTTGACTAATCCATATGGATATAGATGGCCACCCACCTATTCCACTGGATCATAATAGTTTTCCATGTTGGCAATTTTCTAGTAATTTTCTATTGTTTTTCGGGTCCTGAACTTCTGGGGTTGTTTTGAGGCCCTAAACATTTTTTTTTGGGCCCACAGTAGCCCAAATGATAGTAATCTAATGTGGTATGTTGATGGCCTGCTAATTTACTCCCCAAATAGATATTTCCAACCAACTATCGAGTGCCCCAAATAGGTATCATATGCAAAAGTTATGACCTCTAGAAGTTCATTGTTCAACTAACCACCTTGGGGCCACAAACTTTATGGCGGTTCATATTCTATTGTTAGTTTTTTGGTTGTTTATGGCTCTTTCCATCATGCTTATGATAATATTCCCTTTCAACCTCCTGCTCGATTTATATTGTCACGAATGAGCATAGCCATTACATATTTTCTTAGAGATATAGCTACGACCATTCTAGCTTCTTTTATTTTACAATTTGTTCTATTTTTTCATTTTAATAGAATCTAAGTTTAATGTATCACCTTGTCTCTTGTAATATATGTATGCCTATGAATATATTTATGGTCTTTCATTTTGTTCTCACATAAATCCATATTATTGAGTCATTCAATCAAATAACACATAAAGATTGAAGAGTTGGTCACGAAGTCTTGGATGCAAGCGATAATGTAACTTGGGTATTGTTCATGAAGTTCAAATATCTAAGAACATATCTAAGAAAGGAGGCATGCATGTGGTAAATTTTATTTAGATTGAAACTTAAGTTGTATTAAGTGTTCAAGTTGGTATTGTTATGTTGGAGGAAGTTTACAAGGGAAATAAGTGACCAAGGTAGACTTGGTGTGTCATGGGGCAGATCATTCCAATGAAGAGGCAGTAGGTAATTCAAGGTGGATAGTAGGTTCACTACCTGAAGACTTACTCACTTGAAGATGATTGAGACTACAATAGCTAGTCTCACAAGTGTTAAAAGGGTGATTTTGAGCAGTGTGGCCATAAGTGTCAAAGTGTCTTATGTTATTTACATGTATGTAGAGTCGTGGTAGTTGGCAAAAATCGGTTTTGTAAAGACTTGAACAATACTCTAATTAAAGTTTAGGTTATTTTCTTAGGAAAAACCCAATACGTTGATGTGTTATTATTGCATTGTTATTTAAATATCCATGTATTGAAGACCTTTTATGTGGGATGATTTAGAAGGAATGATTGGTCATGGCCTTGTATGCTTGTTAGTTGGTTATAGAGTTTCTAACTAAACCTAGGAAACTCAGGTTGGGACATGTATGAAGGTGTAGTCTAGTTTCAATTAGCCTAGGGTGACCAAATCACAAAGATAGATGCAAACTGGTGTCGCACCTCTTAGAATGGCATGGAAATTAAACAAATTATAAGATATTCTAGGGACATGAAAAGATATATACCAACTTTAGTTTATTCAATTTATAAAATAAAATTAATTACTTTGATTTATCATATTGTTTCTCGTATCGAAAATTTGAAAATAAGATTTCTTAATTTACTATATAGTTTGGATAATAATATTATGATTTCCACTCATTTTTCACCAAGGTTTAAAAGGCTTCCTCCCGAAACCACTTTGGATTAAATTTAAACGGAGTGCCAAGCTTGGGATTGCAGAATTCAAACGTAAAAAAATATAGCATTATAATTAGAACATCGATATAGATCAATCCAAGACTTGCATATATCCACCCCTCGAAGTAAAAAACTATCAATTCTCTTTTAAACTTTCTCATCGCCTACAATATTTTTATTCTTTCATGTAGGGGCCATTGATAAAGGTTAAATATCAATGAGACTGTGTGCCTCATCACCTCCCAAGACCATTGTACCTTAAAAAAAACACTACAGAGAAAAAATATTATCCAAGAAAGGTTACTTATCTTCATGTGGTCCATACACCTTCAATATAGGTGTTTCTAAACATTCTATTTAAAAAATCAATGGACAAACTTAAAAAGATAGCATACGTATTGGTTAGTACCAAATTTTGTATCCATCTAGTAATGATTCCTCAAGATAAACCATCCTAATATAAAGCTAAGAAGTCCCCACCATTAAGAAGTCTTCTCATCTCACCCACTAATAATCTACCCTTCCATGGTCTCTCATAATAACAAAATTCTAGGCTTCTCTACCTACACTAGTCATCTAAGTGCTACTCCTTTATTCTATCTACCTAAACCCCAAATATTCATAGATGTAGTTATTATTTTCAACAACCGCCAAGGGGTATACATGCTCTAAGAACAAAATTAATCGATCGATGTCCCCCGATGTCGCCCCTTTGATGACTCTATTTAATTGCATTTTCTTGAGAATGATGAAGAAAATACTTTGTACCCACTAAACTTGTCACCAAGACTTTTAGTAAATATTTCCCCAAACTCCTAGAAAATGTTCCCTCCATTACACCTTTTGTCTTCTTAGGCCTTAGAAAATAATGACCCCTCTTATAGCAGCTAAGTTTGTCCTAATATCCCTCTTCACACCATCTAACATAGGATTTGAAGAAGAGCAAGACTCAAGATCAAATGACCTAGTGAATTACGTTGCTTCCTCCTTTGAAGATGTAGACAAAAGCTTAGATTTAAGAGGACACTTATTACTCCTACCCATACATGAATCAGATGTAATACCTTATATGTTAAGCCTCAAACACATGTTATCATTTGTTTTGTTATTGTGCCACAAGGTGTTGGGACTATGGACTTGGACATTATTATTATTATTTAATAAATAACTAGCTCCACATGGACAACTAACAAGAATGGGGGGACTTGGATTCCACATCTAAGGGGATTGTGTACAAGGAGTTATTGCTCTCTCTAACATTACTTTTTGGACCCTATTGTTTATTATATTTTTTATTTATGGAGGAACTACTACACCCTCTTTGATGTTTGGTGGGACCCTCTTGGCTAGTGTGCCCTCCTTGGATATTTCAAGCCTCTTGTGATGTTCCTCATGCTCTCATGTGCCCTCACTATATATTTTTAGTCTACAGTCCTTGAAAAAGTGTAACCCCCCTTTTGTTTCCCATTTTGTTATTATGTGAAAGGGAATCTCTCATTGTAACCTCTATATCATGAATTGAGAAATCCCCCAATGAATTTGAGTTACCTCTCTTGGAATTTGAGTCACTCTCTTGGGAATTCAAATGGTTATATAAGGATTCAAATTAGATATATTTCACTCCTCTTCTATCTCTCTCTCTCTGATCTCTCTAGTGCAGGGGAATTCTCTATTGTATTGAAGGAATATTGAAAGCCTTCTAATGATGTTTGAAGACCCTGTAATGGGGATTGAAGATTGATGTATGCTTACACAACATGAGTCCTCCCATTGCTTGTCTCTGTCCAATATAGCTCATAAATCGTGGGTGAGAGTGGTAATATATTGAGGACTTGTGTAGCAAGGGAAGTCGCAACTCACCAAGTAGTGTAAATGGAAAGGGAATTTGATATGGTGAAAGGTGTAGTTGTGGTATTCTCATAGTGTTAAGAAGGGCGCAACCATATGTTCTAGTTTTAATATTTCTGAATGTTTCTAGGTTGTGAGACTTGTTCCATTGCATCCATAATGTCATTTCCAATAAGGAGTATTTTTTGTTTCATTAAAAAAAAATCATTGACTGAGATACAATTTTTTTTGTGTGGTAGTGTTCCTAGTGTTGAGATGAGTGCACCATACCTTTTGGTTTTAGAGAACCTATCCTATGGATCTATGGCCTCATTTCAAGGGTGACTTCCATGTTGAAAGATACATGAGCATGGCATGTCTATGGTTGGGTGCAACATTGTCCCGTTGAAGCTAGTTTTTTTTCATTAAGATGAGTACTTTGTTATATATTTATTTACTGCAATTTATGATATATATGTGCTCACGGATATGATTTTGTTTTCGTTTACATGGTTGTAGGTGGAATCCATGAGATATAATCTATTTATCATTTATATGGATTTAGATGGTAGCCTTCATATATGTTTTTTCTTATGTTAATATGGCTATAGATGGTAGTCAGTCGGTTTTATTTTTAACATTGTTGATATGGTTGATTGTGGCAGCTTATAGATCTGTTTATTTACATTTTTTTATGTTGGCATGTAGATCTAATTATATTAAAGTTTAAATGGTTGTAGTAGATATGATATTTCATATTTGAAATCATGTTAATGGCTTCCTAAGAATTGGTTTCATTTCATACCTACATTTACCTTGCATAGCATGTGTATTGGGGAATGATCTACATTTGTATTTGTGCATTTTATTTTAAAAGGTTGAATGTTTTATCTTAGTGGATCTTTGGCATGTTGGTGTAGCCTTATATACCCTTATTCCTCTAGGTATTACCTTGATTCAACCTTCCCCTTGGTTTTTTCAGGTGTCCTTGTCCTTGGATTCGATTTGGGGACATCACAAAGTGGTATCAAAGTGAGGATTCAATTCTACGAATGTTGGGCCTTCTACATATTTGTAACTTTGTGTTAAATGTATTTGGGAACCATAATGTATGGATTGTGATAGAGATGTGTAGTTTTCTAACATTGATTGATAAAGAACACATTGCATCCCTAGTTATGTCAGTTAATGAATGAGCATGCAGTGTGGTTATTGAAATACAATTTTAAACCCCAATCTAAGCAGTGAAGACCAAAGACTCCATAAGTAGAGTGAAGAGGAAGCTACAACACCAATATATCAGAGATAGATTTTGAAGAAGACAAGATACCATACATCCCTAAAGAGGAGTTTGGAGGAAGAGAATCTAGGACGAATGAACACAAGAGAAGCAGTGAACCATTAAGTCAGAAATATTTAGTAAGAAAGTGCACAGAATATAATGAAAGGTTCATTCTGATTCAAGAACAAATCATGCATGATCTAAAACAATTGCAAAGAACCCAAAGAGAAACTCCATGAAACAATCAAATAAATCAAAATATTGCGTTGTAAACTATGAAGATAATGCAATTAGCTAGAGAGAGGAGAACTTTGAATTATGTTGATTTTCATGTTATCTAGTGTGTGTGTGTGTGCGCGCGCACAATTGTTATTTTTTAGTTTTTAGATTATCTTTGTTTTTTTTTTAATGTGTGAGTCATTGTTATTTCTTATGTTTTATATTATCTTTTCTATTTCTTTTCTTATATAGGTATATTAAACTCTTCATATGACTAAAACTCTAGTAAGTGATTTAAACTTAGTGATACAATCTTTATAGTAAAATTATTATCATTAAAAAAAATCTATAAAATTTTCAAACATTAATGTAAATACAAAACTTATGATCAATAAAAATTATATAAAAGAAACCCATGATAATTTTCCAACACAAACTCGTTCCTTCTCACTTCTACATACTCCAAGCATTTCTCACTTAATTAAAAAACAATAATAAATGTCAACAAAATGCTCATTGCACTTAGATTGGTGCCCTTGACAATGAACTTGCATTGATATGTGATGCCTAATCAATGCTTAAACATATGCATATGCTGAATTCATTCCCCCAAACAAAAATGCGTTCCTTCTCACTTCTACATACTTCAAGCATTTCTCACTTAATTAAAGAACAATAATAAATGTCAACAAAATGCTCATTGCACTTAGATTGGTGCCCTTGACAATGAACTTGCATTAATATGTGATGCCTATTCAATGCTTAAACATATGCATATGTTGAATTCATTCCCCAAACAAAAATGTTAAAAATGAATAGAAGTGAAGCATGAAACACTAAGCAATAGAACACAAATGAACCAAAATATTGAAGTTCTATGAATTAATTGTGTTATGTGTTCTTCATGTGTGGTTATAATCACATGTTGTCTATGTGTTATCTACATATTATCACATGTCTTTTTCTAGCTAAACCGGTTATATCCACTTATCTCTCTTTTATATATATATATATATATAATACATATTTCTATATATATTAATTTATCTACATATAATACATCTTAAATTTATAATATATATTCTATCTATTTTATTAATAATCAAAATAATATATTAAAAATATATTTACCACTCTTTAGTTTATCAACATGTAACTTAATAAAAACTATTCAGTACATAGTAGTAATATTTATCTAAGAAGGACATCCAAATTCCAACCACAAATATTTATCCAACAGGTACATTCGATGCAGAGATCGAATTTCAAATGGCCGACACCCTCAAAATTGCCGGCAACAATCAAAATATGAAACGTTTTCTGTATTCTAAGCCAGATTTTGACGGTCTCTCTAAAATCTTAGCTTTATTTGACGGATAAATTGACCCACGACGGGCATTTACCCGTCAAATTCCATCGTACATCCAAATTCCAACCACAAATATTTCTACGACATGTGCATGTGGCTCAGTGCATGTGGCTCGATGTACCAAGTAATGATATTTATCCAACACGGACATCTAAATTGCAACCACAAATATTTCTCCGACATGTACATCCTTTATCTCCATGTGGCGTATTAAATTTCAGAAGGGTTTAAGGATATTTTACAACCAAGAGTCTCCCACTTATTTCTCCGACATGTACATCCTTGATCTCCATGTGGCGTATTAAATTTCAGAAGGGTTTAAGGATATTTTACAACCAAGAGTCTCCCACTTGCAGGGTGTCGTATATTTCAAGGTTCCAGTCATCATTAAGAGAACATAGCGAAGGTAGAGTAATTGTGTATCAGTTTAAGTAGGGTTAGAATTAAAATGATTAGATATTGAAATTGTAAAATTAAGTGTTTAAATATATTTGCAAAATCTATTTTAGCATCAAAATTATAATTTTAACCATGAAAATGATGGTTGTAGTACAACCTTTTTGAATAAAACTAATAACTTACTCCCTTCCTTTTATCACTATAAAACTATTATCATTATGGCCCAATAACAATGTACTGAAAGGCCGGAACTGTGAACCGAGAGGCAGAAACTGAGGAAAGTGAAGACAAGGTACTATCGGTCCAACTGTTCTCCTGGCAAAATATCTGTAAAATGGATACATTTTACCTTTAGGTCGGGAAATAATGTGACAATAGTTGGCAAATTCTGTTTCTCTAGAAGAACATATTAATAATTTGTGGTTGGCTATACGCCAGCGATGTGAGAATCTAACTCATAAACTGTAGTATTCCACTGGTTACACCTTGTAAAATATCTAGTATCGCAGTAACATTTTCGAACAGTGAGGTTTCTAATATTATATATGTCCTCAACAGCCCCCCTGCGACAGAGAAGTCAGCTCTCGAGTTAGATTTTAGGGTTTACAGAGAAGAATACCCTAACATGACCGGTAGATCTCCTTGCTGCTCAAAAGAAGGCCTCAACCGCGGGGCCTGGACTGCCAAGGAGGATATGATTCTGTCTGCATACATTCAAATTCATGGCAATCATGGTGGATGGAGAAATCTTTCCAAAAGAGCAGGTGAATCTCAACAGATATGTATGAATGCCCACGCAAATATCCATTGATTGGAAAATTACAGATCTGAGAGAATTTGTTTTGCAGGTCTTAATCGGCGTGGAACGAGCTGTAGATTACGTTGGGTGCACTATCTTCGCCCCGAGATTAAACGTGGAAACATTTTCCCCGCTGAAGAGGAACTCATTATTCGGCTGCATCGACTTCTTGGCAATCGGTATGTATCTGCAGCTTTCATGTGGAAGAATAGTAAAATCGTGTTGATGCGTTAACTGCGATGTCTGTCTGTCTGGTATTGTGCAGGTGGTCGCTGATAGCAGGACGTGTGCCTGGACGAACAGGCAACGAAATCAAGAACTACTGGAAGACTCATCTTAAAAACAAGAAGTTAATGTCAATGGACAAATGTCAAGTCAAGATGCTCAATCTGAAGGCAAGGGCAGAATCTCGTCCACCTTTACAAAATGGTGTTATCAAAACCACACCAGTCAAAATAACAACGGCGGTGAGACACTATGAAATGATAACACCAAACCGCTGCAGTAATATCGGTGGTTCAGATCAGGCCTTCAAAATGTGCAATATTGAAGAAACTTATACGAATAGTTCCAAATCATGCTGCTACATATTTGTAAAAGATTCGATCCCTGAAAATGATTCCGGGCTCATGGCCTTTCGTATGGCAAATGCCAATCTTGTTGAGACAGAAGTGGACCAGCAATCCGTGCATTCGCCCGATCATTTTGCAAAAAATGCAGGTACAATAGAGGAGATTTTATGTGATTCGAACAACCTGTCTTCTGATCCCGACTGTAACCAATGCGTCTTTTCTACAGGTTTTGGATTAGACTGTAACCAATGCGTCTTTTCTACAGGTTTTGGATTAGAAGATTTATACAGTACTGGACTTGCTACATTGGACGAGGAGACGAATGAGGTTGAATTTCAAAGCAAGATATTGGAGCAAGTTAACAGTATTACAGTGCCCAATGATCAACGAATGAAAGAATTCTACGATAGCACAGAACCCGTAGATTGGTATCACGTACTGACTGATACACTGAACTAGCAGTTTCAGTGAATGAAGTCCTGACTGCGGTCACCATTGCTGCCTGGATATCAATCTTCCATAAATAGTACTTCAGATCTTTTCCTCAGAAATGGTACCTCAGAGCTATCTTCAGACTTCCATAACTGTTAATGGTGTTTGTTGAAAGTTGTTGCTGCAGACCTAGCTTCAATAAATTGTGGCGCAGCGCCAGGGTTGGAATTTCAAATGACGGACACCCGTCAAAATTGTCGATAACAAACAAAATTTGAAACGTTTTCTGTATTCTAAGCCAGATTTTGACGGTCTGGGCATAATCTTAGTTGTATTTGACAGGTAAATTGACCCATGACGGGCATCTACCCTTCAAATTCCATCCCTCTGGCGCAGGTTGACAGTTAGTCTTACATGCGTCTATTTTCAAATTCTTGCCGTACATGTACACGCAATAAAATTTAAGAAATGTAATATGTATTGTGTCACTAGACATTTAGAAATAATCTAAATAACTATATTTCTTTACAGGTTTTTTTTTCAATTGAATCTTTATAAAGGCTCTGCAATCATATATTCATTGAAAAATATCAAATCATTAATAAAGATACAAAACAGTTTCCCGGTGTTAAATGGTATATTTTGAGTGGTTGACCTGAAACTTTGTGGAGGTCGGACAGGACATTAATCATACCATACACTTGGAGATTTTGAGTGGTGTTATGCTAGACATATGGATTGGAGTTTTTTGGCATATCTCGGCATTGATGAGATTTTAATTAATCTTCTCGTTATTGGAGTAGGGATGTTTTACTGCTCGATCTTTGTTTTTGCTTATTCATTTGGTGGATACAACCTCAGCTGGTTTCTAGATAATCTTGGGATTTTGAGTGGTGATTTCATGGGTTTGCAGTTCTGATTTTTTGGAGTTATTTGAGTGCTGAATGCTGGATTCTTGGTATGGTGTTGGAATGCAGATTTTCCTTGTTGTTGGCGATGGGTTGTTTCACTGTCTGAACTAAGCTTCTATGGAACTATTTCGGTGCTGAATGTTGGATTTTTGGTATAGTGTTGGAATGTAGTATTTCTTGGAGCTGGCGACGGGTTAATTTTCTATCTGAATTGAGTTTTATGCTATTTCTCTTAGCGATAAGTTTTTCTGCTGGTTTTCCTCGGAGTGTGACAAAGGCGGATGAATTTCGCGGATGATTGAAGAATTTGATTCGTAGGGAATTTGGTGGATAAATTTGCAATCGCAGGGAATTTGGCGTATGATTTTGCAATCGTAGAGAATTTGGTGGATGACGCAGTCTTGACTGTTTTCTCTCTAGTAGAGTGCAGATCGTTCTATCTCGGCGGCCTTTGTCTTGACTGGTTTTTGCTGGATACTATTGATTGAATGAGTGGAGATCGCTTCTCATTGCCGCATCTGGTTTAATCCCTATTATCGGTGTTTATATCCTGCAGCATTGTGGTTTCATTAGTGATTTTTGGAGGTAAGCTCGGACTGTTTTTACAGTTTTCTTTTGGAGTTTTGTTTTTGGCGATTACCGGACATATGGAATGGTGTCGGTATGCTGTTATTTGTTTCTGTGAGTTAATTTTGTGAGCATTTAGGATCTTTATTGGGGATCTTTGAGTTTTTTTCCCCCGAAGTTTGAAGGATCTTGGTTCTGGGTTGGGGGATTATCTTGGACGTGATAGTTATGTCGCTTCGGGCGACGAAAACTCTGGCACGTACTCCGCGAGGATGCCTGAATTATATTAAGCAAGGTTTAGGAGTGGAGAAGCGGGTTTCAGCGACTTATGTGCCTTTGCAGTTTAACCTGGGAGACATGGGGTCTGTTCTCGGCCCGGAAATTGATAACGTTAAATTTGATCCTGTTTTGGATGGGGTTAATTCTACAGTGGATTGTCCGGATGGCGGAAATTTGGGTGGTTGAACTAATTGTGAATTGAATGATATTTGTCTGCCTGTGTTGAGTCCTTTATATGCTTGTCATGTCGGTTCTATTCCCTTGGGACATTTATCATGTTCCCGGAAGGGTTTTGGTGAGGAGAAACGTGTATCTGCGATTTATTCTCCGGTGAAGGTTATGGGAGATAGGGATTTGCTGTGTATGGGTCCTAAGCACGAGGATTTTATTCCTGGTTGTTCGGAGATTGGGTTTCAGGTCTCCTCTTGCTTGGATGGCGAAGTCAAGAGAGGTGGGCAAGTTAAACCAACCTCTCTGTCGATTGAAGCGTATGCAGCGGAGATGAAACCTTTGGTATCCGGTTCTGATGAGTCCTTGGTAGCAGGGTCTTGTGATTATGGGACTGTGCTTTCGGTTGTTAAATCAGCCCCAGAGGGGTTAAATTCGAGGGGTATTGATGAGGTTGATGTTGGTGCTGATCCTTTGTACTCTGTGGAAACGAATACTTCCCCGGAATCCATTACTCGTCCTTTGGATTCGGAGGTCATTAAGACAGGGCAATGTCTTGCGTGCCCTGGGAAAAGTATTTTGGTTGGGAACGTGCCTTCTTCATTCAGAACGGGTTTTCAATCGGATACATTGGGTATTTTGAACTGCGAATGCAAGGGTGCTAGTGATCATATTCATAAAGGCTCTGGTTATCAGGTTGACAAGATTAAAAGCTTATATGATAGTCTCAAGGCAGTTGGGATGGATCAAGAGGTTAGTGAAGGTATGAATGCATATTTGGGATTTACTCCTAATTCTGATGAGAATCATGTTTCTATCAGGTCTACGGATTCTGATAATGAACATGTGCATGCTCCACACTCTTCTGTTAGCAAGGGGAATTCTAAGACTAAGAAGCGGCAGCCTAAACCCATCAAGAAGATAAATCCGGTTTTAATGACTCTGGGGGAAGATGTGCTTTTAAATGATATTGTTCTCACCAATGCTTTGACCTTGGTTGGGAGGTTTGGAAGGCGTAATTTTAATGCTAAATCTTTGCATGGGTGGGCTGAGAAGGCTTGGACTGATGTTATCAGCACTCGTCTTAAGATTTATATGCGTCCAAGGGGCTAGATAGCTTTTAAATTTTCTTCTGTGGCTGATGCCGATCGGATTCTGGCTGGAGTTTGGAGATGGGATAAAGCTGGCCTTCTTATCAAGCGATGGACGCCCTTATTTGACCCCCGGAAGGAAAGGTATGATCAAGTTCCTATTTGGGTCAAACTCCCAAACTTACCCTTTGAATTCTGGTCTTCTGATTTCTTCAGACTTGTTGGTAATACCTTGGGATCCCATTTGGAAACTGATTTTACTTATTTGCATTCTAGGGTTTGCTGTATGGGCCGGGTTCTTGTTCTGTTAAACTTTCGTTTGGGATTACCTGCTGAACTGGTCATTAAAAAGGGTAATAGTGACTTCTATCAGCCACTAGATTATTTGGGAATTTCCTTTAGATGTTATAGATGCCATGGGTTTGGACACTTGGCAAATGAATGCTCTCTCCCATTTAATAAACATTCTTCTTCCAAGGTTTGGAGAGTCAAAAATGGTGGGAATCAGTCTGATGCAAAGGCTGGAACGTCTGTGGATGAGAATTTGGATTTGCATTCTGTCTCCCTTGAGCCTGAACCTTTAGCCAAACTTAAATCTTTAAGCATTTCCAATTCTATGGATGAACTTAGTAACTTTCCATATCTTAACCATTCCTCTGAGTCCTTATCTTTTGCTGCTGCGAATTTATCATTGAAGGACCTGGGTTTTGTATCTCCTTGTAAGGCCTCTACTATTGTTAGCAAGGGTTATTATCTTCTCTCATGCTCGAAATCTGTTCAGGAGGTTTTTCAGCCTGTCAAGGATAAACCTGGGAATCATAAAGGAGTTAAGGGCCTGAATGGGGATGAAAAAGTATTACATTCTATGATGAGTAGTGTTGGGGCGCTTAGAGCATCTGCCCTTAACAAGGTTTCCATATGATCCTTTTGACCTTAAATGTTAGGGGTTTGGCTAGCCTTTCCAAGAAACTAGCGGTTATAAGACTTATCGATCAACATGCGGTTGATGTTATTTTTTTACAAGAAACAATGATTGAGGGGTGCGTTCTGGTTCAAGAATTGGAACATTTGATTCATGGTTGGCAGTTCATTTCGGTGGATGCTAAGGGCAGATCTGGTGGACTTATTTTGGGCTGGAAGTCTTGTAATTTTCTTTTTCACAATGCCTGGGCCATGAAAGCAGGGTTGTGTGCTGTTTTATTTTCATATGATTTACAAAAGGAAATATCCTTTGTTAATATTTATGCGCCCTATCTGAACAGGGAAACTTTCTGGAATAATTTGATTAAGATGGACTGTTTCTTGTCTCCTTTTTTAGTTTTTGGGGGCGATCTTAATTTTTCCTTGGGACTTTCTAAAATCTAGGGGGTTAAAGCACAAGCAGATCCTTTAACTAATTTTTTTCACAATCTATTGGAGAGCTTGGGGATTGTTGACATTAGCCCTTTGGTGTCTATTCCTACCTGGAGTAATCGTAGAGTTGGTTCTGAGGGTATATGTAAAAGGTTGGATCGTCTCTTAGTTTCGGTTGATTTCCTAGATTGTGATTACCTTCTTAAACAATGGATTGGGTGTGGAGGTGTATCTGATCATCAACATGTCTTCTTGCAAATTTCTTCATAGTCTCCTAAGGCCCATAGTCCTTTCAAGTTTAATGCAGGTTGGTTGGATCATATTAACTTGGTTGAAGCATTAAAAGATTCTTGGGTTCTCTTTGATGCTCGGTCTGCTTTACCTCCTGTTGCTCAATTTAGTGAGAATCTTAAACGAATTAAAGCAATTTCTATTAAGTGTTCTCTGAATAAAAATGCTCAGAACATTAAAGATTTGGTTGATATTGAATTTGAGTTGAAAAGATTTTATGACAGGCATAATTTTGGTTTTACATCAGTGGTTGATAAAGATTTACTGATTGAGATTGAATCACGCAAGAGCTCTATTCTTCTCTTCCAGGAAAAGGAGGCTCACCAGAAAAGTAGGGCGTTATGGTTGAGTTATGGTGATGACAATACTCCTTTCTTTCACAAATTTGTTGCTCATAGGAAATGCGGCAATTCTATTCGGAAACTTTATGATGATTCGAGAAATCTTGTGGAAGGATCTGAGGCTATAGCTGAGCCTGGGATTCAGCATTTTGAAAGCCTATTTAAAGAAGAAGATGACCTCCATCTTCCAGAGATTGTTCATAGTGCTGGTCATTTCCCATCATCCGTATCAGAGGATGAAAATGTTGAGCTAATGCAGGCTATTACTCTTAAAGACATCAAGCATATTTTATCCATCAACAAAAATGATAAGAGTCCTGGACCAGATGGTATTCCTGTTGAGGTGTATAGATGCATGTTTGATGTTTTGGGTGAGGATCTTTTAAGAGTCATTGAATTGTCCCGGATAAGTGGCAAAATCCCAGGTGTCTTTAATTCTACCTTTCTTGCCCTTATTCCTAAGATTGATTGTCCCTTATCATTTGAGGAATTTAGGCCTATATCTCTGTGTAATTTTGTATACAAAATTATTGGTAAGATTATCTCGATCAGAATCAGAAAGGTTTTGGGTAGATGTATTTCTGGTGAACAGT
>LPNX010210163.1:0-100492 GCA_001517045.1 Pseudotsuga menziesii
AGTGTTTTTCTGAAGAGAATTCATCTCTTCATCCATGGCAACTTGCCATCTCAGATCCTTCCGAGCATGGTAGTAGGATTTTGGATCTGAAATAATCATCAAATAGCAAGTTTCGGACAGCAAAATATCAGAACAAGAGAGTGCAATACCTGCTCTTTGGAAATCAAAGGTTCTCCTTGGATCATCTGGATTTCCAATGTTGTCTCCTGCGGAGGAGAGTGTCTGTCAGGCCCATGTAGGAAGATGATTTTGCACTTCAGGTTCTGATTCAGTATTTGATGTTTGTGGCACACTGATATCATAAATCAGAGGATCCAAATCAGGGTCATCATCCCCAATTTCATCATCCAAATATTCAGTGGAATAGGAAGGAATTTCAGCAGTTTTCTCCTCCACTAGTTCCACCTCCTGAAGAGGCTCATCGAACTTGACACTTCTCTCGATGATGATCTGTTTCATCTTGATATCCAGCAGCTTGAATCCTTTAGATTCATCCGGATATCCAATAAATAGACATTCTATGCTCTGCGGTTGCAAAGCCCTTCTTTTATCAAGCGGAATCCGGGCCCATGCAGTGGACCCAAACACCCGTAGGTTAGACACATCTGGCTTGTGTCCAAAGTATGCTTCGAAAGGAGTCTTACCTTTCACTGATGAATGTGGCACCCTGTTATGAATTTATGCTACAGCATGCATGGCTTCAGCCCACAAATTTGCAGCAAGCTTCTTTGACTCCAACATACAGGTGGTCATCTCTTTGAGAGACCGGTTCTTCCTTTCCGCTACACCGTTCTGCTGGGGAGTGTGGGGAATTGAATGTTGGACCTGAATACCACTTTGGGAGCATATGGACAGAAACTCATTACTGACATACTCCCCTCCATTATCAGATCTCAGTATCTTGATCTTAATCCCAGAGGCATTTTCGATCAAAGCCTTCAATTCAGAAAATTTTTCACATACCTCTGATTTCTTTTTGAGGAAGAAAACCCATGTATATCTTGAAAAATCATCAATAAAGGTAAGGAGGTACCTTGATCCATTCATGGATGTGACAATAATTGGACCACTGATATCAGAATGTATCATCCCCAATATGCTTGTAGCTCGGTTTGCCTTCCCCCGATCGAACTTGTGCTCAGGGTGTTTTCCAATCACACAGCCCTTGCAGACTCCCGTGGTTGCCTTGATGGATGGGAGGCCTTCAACCATGGAGTTTTTCTGTAGTTGCTGAAAATATTTGAAATTAAGATGGCAAAACCTCTCATGAGTTATCAAAGCGGTGGGCTTTTCATCCGCAACAAAGTGAGAGAACTCATAGGCTTTTGCATGATGATTTGCATGGCCTTTTGCAATGAGTTTTCTGGATGAAATTTATGTTATCTCAACATCATTTGGGCTGAAAGAGACTCTCTTA
Source organism: Pseudotsuga menziesii (assembly GCA_001517045.1). Classification (NCBI taxonomy): domain Eukaryota; kingdom Viridiplantae; phylum Streptophyta; class Pinopsida; order Pinales; family Pinaceae; genus Pseudotsuga; species Pseudotsuga menziesii. The sequence continues at coordinate 1,418 of LPNX010210163.1, forward strand.
GGCATTCCTGTATGTGTCATTTAATAGACACTAAGGAGATTTGCTGCTAGAGATGGTACATACAAAACATTAGAAAAAAAACCATTTTCTAGATCTATAGTACCTTGTCCTTTGGTAATGATGGTGGAGTCATCTCCCAAGTGGATGGGGATGGATTTGCTGGTATCCAAGGATGAAAAAGAGTCTTTTTCAGCCATCATGTGATTCGAATCTCCACTGTCAATCAGCAGTGATTTGGATTTCGAAGTGCTTGCCATGAGGGCATGACCTTTCTCATGCTGTGGTTCCCGGTCTTGGTGATTTCTCCTCCGAAAGCTCTCTGGAAGATTGATGTGATTCCTCTCAAGGAGAGAGGTTGCTTCATCAAGATTTTTCTTCATGCAGGCATGTTCAGGGTGAAAACCATTCCCGTAGTAAGAACACTTGACTCTTTCTTTCCCATTGTGCCCTTTTCCTTTGTTCTTCCTTGAACCGGAAGATTCATCATGCTGCTGATTTTCAAGTCTAGGCTTTGGAGTATCAAATTTAGTTTTCTGATTTTTCTGCTGCTTTCCTTCACCCTTTACATCTTTGGGTACCATGACATGGAGGGCTTGGTCACGGGAAGATCGGATGATCCCCATCTGGACAAGCTTGTCATGTTCACTAGTGAGGGACTCAATGAAGGCATCGAGTGTAGGCATCTTCCATTTATGGTTTGTGAGCTTCCTCGCACGGAATGTAGAAAAAAAAACTGAATAATCAGCCCCGAGTTTGGAGAGGATGGCTAGGATGAGCTGATCATCTTCCTTCTCCACTTTGCATTGCTTCAAGAGAAAAACAATATGCTTGAACTTTGTAAAGAATTCATTCAGAGTCTCGAAATTGGAAGGTTGGAGAGACATGAGTTCATTTTCAAGTTGATAAACTCTCATATCATCATGCTGCCCATACAGAGATTGCAATTTGCCGCATATTTGTTTCGGTGTCTTCAGATCCGTAAGATGGAAGAGAAGGTCATCAGAAATAGAGAGGCACAAGAAACCGAAGGCTTCATCCTTCTTGTTCAAGAATCTTGATTTTTCTATGGCGGATCCAAGCTCTGGTTCAGTGTCCATGGCGACTCTAAAGAGTCCTTTGGAATACATTTGATGCTCCATTTTGAGTTTCCATGTGTGGAAATTGTATGGAGTCAACAGAGGTACTGAGGAGGCCATATGGATATGCTGTAGCGAATGCTTCACCTGTAGAAACCTGAAAATCAAAATAGAAAAGACAAAATAAGGTTGGACAGCCTGCACATTCTAGGCTTTCATCACACCCAGCATAGTAAATCAAGCAAGCTTGATCAACAAGTTCTTTACTTGGGGTATTAAGTGGTAAGCCTTGGCTTCTGGTGCAGTGCTGGAATATTGAGCTCTTGCTCACTTCTCATGGAGAAATCTGTTAAAAATCTTGTTCTTGAGAGTTTGATCTTTGTCCCGCCGTAAGCTCTGATACCATATTAATTCTTGCACATGATCTAGGAACTAGGAATCAAAATCATCAAAGAATTATTAACAAATACTCATGAATTGGAAATAATCGGAACCAGAATTGGTTTCCTCTCTGTATATTTAATAACAATAAAGGGTTACAATTCCCATGCAGAGAAATGGCTTAAATCCATGAAAGAATTTGAATACCTAAGGGACAATTCGAATTCCAAGAGTGAGTCTAGCTTAACTGACTCTTTGCCATGCAATCTCACTCAGTTAACTACTTGACAAAAACCCTAATTGACTCACCAACCCCTAACTGAAGTTGGAGTGCAATAAATGACTTAATCTCAACTGAAGGAGATCAAACACATGTCATAGCAACCAAACATCAAGTGCTAGTACTCCATGACTCCAATAAACCCTGATGAGGTTAACTAAAGCTGAACTAACCATCAGAAGTTGGTGAAGGCGCCTTGTTCACTCCGGTTCATTAAAATAATAATAAATAATCATTAAATAATCATTAAATAATATATTTAATGAATGGAGGCACCTTAACTGACTGTAACTGATTGGTTGAACTGAAAGTAACCACCATTTAGCAATTAGGTGCATTAATGTCACACAGATCACCCCTGGAGTGCTTCAGTTAGCCTCCTTGACTGTAGGAGAAGGCTAAGTTAGCCTCCTTGACTGTAGGTAGGCGTGGGAGTGACTGGGATGATGGTAATTAATGCTCCACTGATGTCAATTAAACTTAGGATAGTGGTTTAACTAGGCCAAGTTGACCAAAAGAGTGAGTATGATGGTAAATGTCTCCAACACTTCGCAAGTCCAATTTAATCAATGGTCAGACTATTAATCCAATATATTTTCATGCTGACTTCTGAAGTTGCAAAGCTGTAAGATTTAGCTACGAATGTAGGGGTGAACGAGGAAAATCCTTTATCTTCAACATTGTACATGATCATCCCTCTTGCATCAACCTTAGACAGAATCCATCCAATGACCTCAGGGAAAGGAAACAGTTCTGGTCTTGTAGACACTTTTGTGATTCTTGATCTCAATATGTTGTTAAACAGGTTTTGATCCTCCAATCCTGCATCTAGAACTTTTTGATCTTGTAGCATATGATAAATCTGTCCCCACTTAAATTCAGGATCGACCTTGGCGACAAATTTAGTATCTTCATATACTATCTCTACTCTCGGTGTGATTTCGACTTCTGATTCATCGTCCACAACCTTGGATTTCTTCTTTCCTTTCTTAGGCATGATGTCAGATACAGACTAGCCTATAGCAAATAAATAAAATGTCTTAGCCTCCCTATAGTCAGAAACCACATGCATTCAGATACATAATAAAAACTGCATAACTACTGTAGAATCCATAATATTGCTAACAAGTCATTTCATCAAAGAACAAGCTTGACCAATATATTGTACCATATCTTCTTTTATCATAGAAATGAATTTGTATTGTGAAACTTTTCACACCATCAAACTAACACCCACAATGCATAGGAAAAAAGGGTGGAAGATCCTAGTAAGGTCAAAACGGGAAAAAACCCTAGCCTAAAAGCAATCTCTGTCTAAGTCATCTCAAGTGTAAGTCATCGCTCTTGGGCACATTCCTAGTTTAACCAAAAAATCCTTTACATGCAACCCTTCTCTGAGACTTACAGTCCACAAGAAACAAACTAGAGATGATTGTGGTGATGCCAGGGCGTATACCACCAGGGCCAAAACCTCCGGCAAGGTGAAGCAGACAAATACTTCTAAACCCACATGATTCACATTTTAACCCACAATGATTACTCAGTTGAATAATCAACCAATGGAAAATAATTCTATATTGGAAATATAAAATAATATTAAAGATGAATGATGATAAAAGATTACAAAGTGAGTGCCATATATATATTAATTGTAAAGGAACTTTGTATACCATCCATGAAAGGATGCATCATTTTAGAATAGTTTACTAATAACCATTTATTAATTATTAATTATTAATATCAATATATATTAATATTAATAATTAATATTGATATTTAATATATATATATATTGTTTGTTGTTATTATTTAAGTTTGTTACATTACCTTTCGGTTCAAGATGCTTTGTCCTTAAAGCATATTTTATAAAACTACTTTATAATTTAAATATTGTAAGTGAAACGATGGCTTATTTCGTAAAACCATGGGCTATTTCACTTTGTTTTTTAACTTTTCCCCTTTTATTTCTTGTTGATAATTTTTTTATTTTTTATTTTTTAATGTTCACTTTTCCCTCTCGTTCTTGCTTCATATTTGGACTGGAATTAATACTTCTTCAATGAAATTCAAAGGCCAAAGGCCAATTTTTTGTCAAAAACCAATTTTTACCAGAGAAACTCTAAATATGGATGGCTAAAAGCCACTGTGAGGTCAAAGACCTAAATTCTTGGAAACCTTGAACATGTTTTTTTAACTTTTCTTTTTGACTTATGTTTTTTTTTATTCTTTATTTTTTCCTCTCGTTCTTGCTCTAGTATCACTTGAAGTAGACAAAGAATTCTAAACCCACATGATTCGCATTTTAACCCACAATGATTACTTAGTTGAATAATCAACCAATGGAAAATAATTCCATATTGGAAATATAAAATAATATTAAAGATGAATGATGATAAAATATTATAAAGTGAGTGCCATATATATATATATATATTAATTGTAAAGGCACTTTGTATACCATCCATGAAAGGATGCGCCATTTTAGAATAGTTTACTAATAACCAATTATTAATTATTAATTATTAATATCAATATATATTAATACTGATAATTAATATTGATATTTAATATATATATATATATATATATATATATATATTGTTGTTATTATTTAAGTTTGTTACACAAGGAGACAAGGTAGAATAAAACCACAACGTGCACAACTCGCATGGCTTAAAATTTTGCAAAACTCTATCACCGCATTAAAAAAATGAACCAGGTAAGAAATGGACGACAAAAAACCCAGTCCATCTCAGATTCATCATTACGCATCTCATGCTATGAGAAAAACATGACTAAAAAGAAACGACAGGGATAGCTTGGGAGAAGATAGAACAACTACAGCTAGGTCAAGAGCTAGACGGATGAATAAAAAATGAGACGTTGAGGAGAAAGCTTTTTTTAAATTCATGACCAACGCATCAACCCTAACCTTACCATGAAACCTAACCGCACTACCTATCGACCCATGACAGGTTGCACCCTAAACACCCTACCAATCAAAGAGATGTAAACGGATTAGATCCTACCTGGCAGGCTGAGCTCGAAGACTATTGAGCAATGTGGTGCTCCTCAAAAACCACGTAAGCTCTAGATCGATGCCTCCCAATTTGTAACGGGCATCCAGAATGGGTGAAAATACAGAGGCTTAATTCTTTGCAATAATAACATGAAAATGACAAAAACTTGCAAACTATATATATAGAAAAACAAGGAAAAAACCTTCAATATGGTAGGTGAAAAGTTACACCGCACGAGTGTCAAATAAACATAGTAATGGAGCCAAGAATAAAGCGCATCAAAAGCACCACATCGATGCGTGAGGTGGAAACATCTCCAACAATTGTGGCTCAAAAATCATAACCTTTCCGCTAGTATCGACCCTCTTTAGCTAAACAAAACCGATGAAGGCGACCAATCGTAAAATAAAGAATTCTCTGCTGGTTGCTTCTAGAACTCAAAAAATACTTTGCAAAGTAAATCACGGCTTCGACAAGATTATTATCGGATGAAAATTTAAAACATAGATCCATTGATGCGACTAAAAGATGAAAATGATTCCAAGGTAGCGAGCCAACAAACGTAATAAAATAACAGTAAAAGTCGTATGGTGAAAGATGATTTTTTCCACCGTTGCCACAAAATATCGAAATACAACCCGACGCAGCAAATAAAAAACAAATAAGGAAAATCTTTGACGGTAAAAGTGTGAAGCTTCCACTGTGTTGGAGAAAAACTCAAGAAGTCTTCCAATGTACTAGATCAAAAATAGGTCGAAAGGTGCTTCTCAAAAATAAAAAACCATCCACCGTATCAGATCAACATCAAAATCCACCCACTGTATCAGATCAAACATCAAAATCCACCCATTGCATCAGATCAAACATCAAAATCTTCCCACTGCATTGGGTCAAAAATATTTTCTCACTTAGTGCCCAAAAATAAACTTTTTGAGCTTGATGAGGGTGGAACCGAGTCATGAATGATGGCTCCCATAATGCAAACAAGGTCTAAGTAAAACCAAAAGCTAAGAATTTAAAAGGAGGCCCTAAAAATGCAATTTTTTGGGGGTAATAGTTGCAGCAACAACAATTGGCGACTGGCTGGTGAACACAGATCTTTGGAAAAACTAACTTTGCAACCCAAAACTGTTTTATAGAATTCTATTAAACCAACACATCCAAATTCTTTTCAAGATTTATTTAAAATTTAGACCTTTCTAGGAATGCAAATGTCAAAACTTATCATTGATTGCAGTCCAATAGGATAAGGTAACTAGGTTTTCAAAGTCCTGATAACTCTTCTAAGGCCAAAATATGAGGTTCATTTATTTTTTCCTTTGGTTTCTTTTGGCTAAGACACCACGGGATCGTAGCAGAGTGTGGACAAGCGTATTTGTTTGTTCTTCATTCCCATTCCTTTTGCATTCTTTTGATGCTTTCAAACTTTTGTCGTTGAGTCTTCTTGGATTGCTTCCTTATGCATTTGAGATATGATTTTAGGTTCTTCCATCCATTGTGTCCTTTTGTGTGAGTGATAATTTTTTTCAGCTCACGGATGGAGAAGAACCTTTGAGTAATTCCCCTTTGAGTAATTCCTCCATTTATCGATTCATGTTTTCATTATATATTTTTGATATATACTTTCTTTCTAGGAAATTTAGATTCTTTTAAGCCTTTTGGCTTTAATTTGTGGCATGGGATTATTTTGAATACCATACACCTGCCCATCCTGCTTCCTTTCCGTGGGTGCTTTACTGCAATCTTCCTATAACATATACTAATATGAAGTGGATGGATCTTTAAAATGGTATTCCATACTTATCCTACCTCGATTATTTAACATGGTTTAAACATATGACCTCAATGTGTTCTTCAAATTACTTCCTTTCAATAGTCTTATTAACTTATGTTGGGATATAATAAACCCACTCATACACTTAGGATAAAATAATTAATCAATAGTGATTAATTATTCACCCACTAGCTTAATTAGGTGGCACCTTAAAGTCAATGCATGCCATCTATATCCTAGGAATGATTTATTTTTGATTCTGGGTTCCTCTAGAATTAGTATACAGGACCATATAGCAGATTCTGCTTTTTCTGCTTTTTCTGCTTTATCCTGCTTTTCTATGGATAAGATAAAAGCTAGTCAATTAGGAAACTGGGTGCTTTTATTTCCAACCCATCTTCCATTAGTTTTTCTCCATTAGCATATTATTTCCATCTCCTTGACAACTCACTCATGCTTTTGCCAACTCGTGAGGTGCTTGGTTTATTGGAAAGTGCTTTAAGGGGTTTATCGTAATTAGTAATCCTGCTTTTATGAGCTAGCTTGAGTTGTCTTCATGCAACTCCTTTTTCCTTTATAAGGATGTATTACCTATGTAATAATATCAATTATCATTTATTGATCATTCATTAATGTGTGTTCATTAATTCTTCTTCTTCTCTCATTATGCTAATTCTCTACAATTCTCTGTGAGGTTAATTGTGTGCTTAGATCCTTAGCCAGTTTATGAAATTCCTTATGCCATCAAGGCCTTAGAATTTCTACATGGTATCAGAGCTTTGAGAGTTCATTAATTAATCCTCCTTTTCAGATTTGTAGGTTTATTTTGCAGGTTCAACTTCGAATGGATTCAAGAATATCAGTTCCTCTTCTTTCTCCATTCACAAGCTATTCAGAGTGGAAACTGAAGATGATTTCATATCTAAAGAGACAAGGTCTCTATGAGATATCTATTGGAGCTGGTGAAGAATCTTATGAAGAGCAAAGTGACTGGTTGAATGACTATGACAGAGCAATTGGAGCTATGTGCCAATCTATCTCTCCATGCATGGGCTACCTTATTGATTCTATTGATTCCCCAAAGGATCTCTGGACAACATTGGATAGAGCTTTGGGAAAGGACAATGAGGATCCTTCTAGCTATGTGGAGAGTGCCTCTAGCTCCTCAATTATTTCTCTCTCTCAAGATGTCTCAACCTCTACAGTCTCTGATGAAGTTGATCATGAAGAAGTGACTATTGCTATTGATGATTCACTCACACATTCAGTGTTTTCTATGTCTTCTATCATGGATTCTGAGATCCATATGCCAGTCCTCTCACACCTTGTGCATGCCTCTCCTCTTGATGGTGCGCAACCCAGTGATTTCCAGGATGCTTGCTTAGCCAAATCAAGTCCTTCCAGTGTTTTTCCACTTACCATACTTGATCCCATGCGCTTCTGCAGCTCCTCCATTGTTCTTGGCACTCATTCTCAGAGCCTCCTTGAAGATCTTGAACATCACTATCTTTCCTCCTCTCATTATTCTACCATAGAGGATTCTTTACCAGTATATTTCATGAGTCTACTATTGTGCCTTTTTTGTGATCCCTTGGATTCTTTGGAAGATAGATCAACCCATGGAGCCCATGCATTCACACTCTTTGATCCATTGCCTTCTCTATGTTCCTACATGATCACTTGCACACATCCTCTCTGTGTACATGAAGATGGAGACATGATACACTCGCTTGGACAGTTATTCCACCTATCTAGAGCTCATTTCATCTCTACTGGTTCGAAGTTCAAGTCATATCATCATCTTGGAGCTGATTACAAGTCTCAAGATCCTTCAGTATTGCCTTCACATCATTGGATTTCAGTTGTTCTACATGGTCCCAAGTTCCATCCTGCAGCTGTCTTTGATCCAGGAGAGCAGATTTATCTTCTTCCCAAGAAGAAGATTCCTCCAGACATCAGCTTTTAGTTTGGAGCAGCAGCAACACCAGCAGTTCAACATTTTTGGTATTGCTTTTCATGTCCTTTCTTGAGGGAGGATTTTCCCCTTGAGGTTTTGCCTCTTTCCTCATTTCTTTGGACAATATAAATTGTAAAAGGGTGACCATAGCTTTATTTCTGGGCCCTATATGCATATCATCATAAAGTCAGGCTTATAGGGGGGTGTTGGGATATAATAAACCCACTCATACACTTAGGATAAAATAATTAATCAATAGTGATTAATTATTCACCCACTAGCTTAATTAGGTGGCACCTTAAAGTCAATGCATGCCATCTATATCCTAGGAATGATTTATTTCTGATTCTGGGTTCCTCTAGAATTAGTATACATGACCATATAGCAGATTCTGCTTTTTCTGCTTTATCCTACTTTTCTATGGATAAGATAAAAGCTAGTCAACTAGGAAACTGGGTGCTTTTATTTCCGACCCATCTTCCATTAGTTTTTCTCCATTAGCATATTATTTCCATATCCTTGACAACTCACTCATGCTTTTGCCAACTCGTGAGGTGCTTGGTATATTGGAAAGTGCTTTAAGGGGTTTATCATAATTAGTAAGCCTGCTTTTATGAGCTAGCTTGAGTTGTCTTCATGCAACTCCTTTTTCCTTTATAAGGATGTATTACCTATGTAATAATATCAATTATCATTTATTGATCATTCATTAATGTGTGTTCATTAATTCTTCTTCTTCTCTCATTATGCTAATTCTCTACAATTCTCTATGAGGTTAATTGTGTGCTTAGATCTTTAGCCAGTTTATGAAATTCCTTATGCCATCAAGGCCTTAGAATTTCTACAACTTAAAGAACTTTGTCATGATAAAAATATTTTGACATAGATAAATTCCAATAATCAGTTTTTTGGTTTAAAATATTTGCAGTTTGTTCAAAATCCAATGTTCCCAAAGCACCAAAAGTTGCGCTGGATTATTTGAATTAAAACTAAACTAAAGCAAAGAAAAACTAAAATAAATCAAATGCAAAGAAAGCAAATCAGCAGCAAAAAAACAAACATAACTACAATAAAATCAAATCAAACACAAAAATTATTTATGTACACATGACTTCTAAGGCACTAGGTGAAGTAAGGTTTGAGAACCAAACCATTGACATGTAGATTCTCTTCCCACCCTTGTAAATCCTATAACTTATACGTCGAGGGGCCTAATTTTGCAGCAATTTGAAATGGGCCAATCCATAGATGTTGAAATTTAGTATGCTTTCCCTTTTCGTCATGCGAGTGATCCCATTTGAGAACCAAATATCCTACTTCATATCTTTTATTCTCGGACTTTCATTTTTTAAACCATTTCTTCACAATCTCCTGCTGGTGTTTGAATCTATCTTAATCCTTCATCCTAGACTCTTCTAACTTCAGCAAGGTATTGATTCAAGCTTGTAAAAACTCACTACCCAATCCTCTAGATGATTGGGCCAATTGAGAAGATGGAAACAAGATGTTAGGGGGTAGAATAGATTCCTTTCCATAAACTAAAGTATATGGTGACACACCTATGGAATTCTTGGGTGTGACCCTATCATCCCATAATGCATTTGGAAGAGCTACATGCTAACTTCTCTAATTTTCTATAACAGTTTTCTTTAAAATTCTAATAAGATTCTTATTAGTCGATTCAACTAATCTATTACCTTGTGGATAATAATTACCAGAATAATGTAAATTTATCCCTTTCTAATTAGAAATTCAGTAATTTTAATTGAATAAAAGTAAGATGCATTATAAAAAACCAGGGAAATTGGAACCCCAAACCTGGTCATAATATTTGCTTGTAAGAAGTCCATGATTGCATCTTCATTCACTTTTTGTAACGGGATCGCTTCAATCCATCTTGTAAAATAATCCATGGTAGTAAGTATGTATTTGTGTTGCAATGAATATTTTGGATTGATTTCTCCAATAATGTCAATTCCCTATTGCTTGAATGGTTCAGAAACAATGACTGGTTGCAAAAATCCAGCTGCCTTTGCTTGTCTCCCACAGCTTCTTTGGCATGTGTCACACTTCCTTGCATAAGCATGAGTTTTGGATAGTAATATCCAACCCTTAAGATCTTGTGTGCAGTAGTATCTCCTCAGAAAATCCCTCCAACAAGACCATCATGCAATTCTTTAACAACCCTAGATGCATCCTCTTGTTCCAGACATCTTAGAAACACTCCATCATAGTTATTCCTAAAAATAACTCCATCAATTATATGATAAGATATTGATTTCAAGCGTAGTGATCTCCTTTGTTTAGAATTATAGTGTTTAGGTAAATACCCATGTTGTAGATAGTATATCAGATCTTTGTACCAATATTCTGGAGCTGTAAATACAGGGCACATATCAATCATATGTAACTCAACTTAATTCTCCCAATCATTGTCTTCATTATCTTGACTTCCATCCATTAGCTTGCAAAGCCCTTGTCCTTTGATGATAGTGGTTGGTCTTTAGCCTATCTTGCTCTGCTACCAACAATTGATTGTATCCTGAAAACCCATCCAATAAAGAGAACAATTTGGATCCTGAAACTACCTGTAATATTTGCTCCATTGGTGAGAATGGATAGTTATCCTTATCTGAGGCACGATTCAAATTTCTGAAATCTACACAAATTCTTATTTCACCAGAATTTTTCTTGCCGGTACCAAATTTGTGACCCATTTTGAGTGTCTAACTATGAAAATAATCTTTGCATCAAGTAGCTTTTTAACTTCATTTTGAATCAAGGGTCCTAGTTTGGGATGCACCTTCCTTAATGGCTGCTGGAATGGTTTCACTCCCGCTTTAATGGGAATAACATGTTGGATAATGTGGGTATCATAAGTCTTCAAATCATCATAAGTCCAAGGAAATACATCTTTATATTGCTGAAATAAACTAATGAACTTGCTTCTCTCACCCGGTGAGCAACATTTCCCCAAGTTCATATACTTGGGTTTTGCTTCTATCCCAAGATTCACCAACTCATATTGCATCGAGGAGATTTGTGTTTTGACATTGGCTAGCCTCCTAATTTTTTTATTCAAATCAAACATTCCCTCCAAGGTTCTGACCCCTTTAGGTATGAAATTACTATTTTGAAGATTGGCTTGGTTCTCTTTGTCATCAATCACAAAGTCTTTGAAATTCTCATCATTTGTTAAAAAATCCAAGATTTGAGGATCATCATCGAATACTCTTAGATTGGTAATATTGTATAGTACACTAGCCAGAAAATCAATTCGATTGAGCATCTATTATTAGTAGGCACTAATCTTGCAGCATAAGTAGCTAACAAGTCAGCTGCTGCATTCTTCAATATAGGAATCGAAATGATATTAAATGCATTAAAATTTGTTAGAAGCTCCCAAAATTCATTTTGGTATCCGTTTAAATGTGGTGAAAAGTAATGAATTGTGTTTTGAACCTGTCTAACAACTATTTCAAAATCACCAAAAACCTTTATATTTCTTACTTTGAATTCAATAGCCTTCTTTAAGCCTTGGATTAAAGCTTCATATTCGGTTTTATTATTAGTACATTCAAATTCTAATATACAAGAAAGAAAATGTTTATTTTTTTCTGGATCAATCAAGATACAACCGGCTCCTGATCCTTCCTGAGTTTTGGAACCGTCAAAGTATAACAACCAAAATTTATCTTCTAATTCTACAGAACTAGTGCTACTTTCTAAATTAGACACTAAATTAAATATGTTACAGTCAATATTATCAGTCCACGAAAAATGAAGGAGCTCGCAATGTGTATCTGATTCATCAATGGCCTCTTCTGCTTGATAGCTTCCTGGTTCAAGCTTGATGAAATAATTACCCAAAACTGAATGCAAAAAATTTACAGGCTCATTTTCCCCTTCTAATTGTGTTACATTATGTTTCATATGTGGCTCCCTCATTACTTTGATCTGATTCTGACAGTTATTGTAAGGAAACCACAAGTGTGACAATTTTTTCGCAAAGTACCCATTCAGTTTCGTAGACCTGTGCCTAGTCAAAATCAATCCATATGCCTTAGGTATGTCCACAACCATGATTTCTATAAATTGGCAAACCCTTTCATCTGCAGACAATCGTATCAACACATCCTTCATCTCTCCTGCCACCTTGATGATTGTTCTATCCAACTGGATGATTTTACATGAAGAAGGTGTGGGTTGACCATTTATCTTTCTAAAAACTAAAAGAGACATAACATTTGAGGATGCTCCAAAATCTACTAAACAATTGTGCACATTGTGATTAAAAATCTCAAAAGAAAGCAGAAATGGTAATGTTTGGGATTTAGAGTTTCCCCCAATACTTGCTTCATTGATCTCTTCCTATGATTGAACACCATCCTGGGATTTACTGGTTTGTGAATCAAAGGTCTCCAAGATTTTCTTTCTTTGCTGAGGTGAGTTACACATTTCAAACAAAGTAATATTTGCCTTATTTTTCTTGATATCTTCTATTATGCCATAACCTATGTCACCATCTGTTTCACTTTTCTTGCTATTCTGCACTTTACTTTCAGAAACCTTTATAGGATTATTTACCATGAGAGCTTTTTGTCTTGTTATGACTAAATTAGGTATAGGTGGGGTTTGAGTATTACTACTGATTTTCTTCATCTTTTCCTGAATCTTCTTAATTTTGGGAATTAATATATTCTCCTCTTTTAATGGCCCTTTGCTTTTCGTTGTGACATTAACTGCTAAATTTTTTACTTTCTCAGTAGGTTCCTCTTCATCCAACCCCAGCATGGACATACAATACCACAGAACCATGGTAGTTCCTTTAGGTGCTTCCTCTGGTTCATGAGCCTTTTCCTCTTCAACTACAGGCTCTGTTAGTTTAGAATCTAGTAATTGGTTCATAACCAGAGTCATGGAATTAATCCATTGCAGGAACTTCCTTTCAGAGTGAGGCTCTTGATGAAATGTGCTAAAATTATCCATTCTAACTTCAATGAAATTAAAAACAGAAGGACTGTGCGTAGTTGGTTGGGATGGGCCACTTTCATCTCTTCTCTTATAATAAGGCTTGAGTTGTTTCTTGGCTTCTTTATCTTTCTCTAGGTCGACAATCTTATTGGATAACTTATGTACCATCTTGAATACCCCTTCTAACTCATTGGATCGTTCCTCTTTGGGTCTAGTCAGTAACAAAGGTTTCTTACTGCTAAAAGTTCTTGTGTCTGGATCTACAAGGTGTTTGTTTATACTTTCTAGTTCAGCCTCTATTTTCATGGCTTCTTCATAAGTCTCTACCAGAGAAGGTTTCACTGACCTCTTAACAAACATTGCTATGTTTGAGGAATGGATTTACTGACCTCTTAACAAACATAGCTTCTTCGGAAGGTTTTATGGCAGCAATGGATTTATTTAAATGGGTAGAAAACCTTAAATTGAAATACTACACTTTTTCTTTCTTGTCCATCCTTAGAGAAACTAATTCTTTCATCAGAGTAGCAGTGGTTCTTTGGATACCAAACTTTCCTTTAAATAATCTTTCAACAGTATCCCAGTTTGTGATTGAATTTGCTTGTAAGCCAAAATACCATGATGCTGCTTTAGGTATGAGGAAATAGATTGCATGCTAAATCATCATGTTCTACCGCTAACAGTTCTAGAGCCAAGAAAAAACTCTACAAGTGATCATCCATAGAAATTTCGTCTCCTATATCAAATTTAGGTAATGAATTTTTAGGGTTTGGGGGCAAAGCATGCAATGGAGGAGCCAGGTTGAGTGGTGTTATGGCTCTCCAAGATGGTTGTGGTGGTGGATTAGCTTGATTCATATTTGGAGGTACATTTCCAGCCATGATTCTATGAGGAGATCATGGTGGAGAGTTCCAAGGTGAATGAAGAGGTGAACAAAACAAGGAATTAGGTCTCAACTGATCATGTAACACCCCAGTTTTGACCCATTGCATTAAACGTACATGATGTATATATTGTAATGAATCGCGGTGTGGAGCTAAAGGCAAAAGCCCCACCATCGATTTAATTGTGCTATGTTTTGGCAAACAGAATCGTTGCCAATGGTCTATTGTGGTATACGACATATATTAAGTTTTGTCATCATGTAGATATGCATCTTTAATTAAGATGAACCCCAACCAGCTATGTTCACGGCAACTAAATTGAGAAGGGGCATGATTCTCATAAGGATAAGGGTGGGGGATGTCAAACCTTGGGCTATGGGGGGGGGGCAATCCATGTGTCACCACCCTGTTTGAATTTCCCATCTTTCCTTGTCTTATCCAACTACCACTTTAATGTTTTGCTGAGTAGTTGAGGCAGTTATGGCTGGGAGTGGAGTGTGGCGGGACTGTCAGTCCTTGCCCACATGCACACTCCACCAGTGGATTGAACCTCATGATGGGCAGAAGAATGACTACGCCCCTCATTCCACTCTCTCCACTATGCCATTCTCTCCATTGTTGGCTCATCCTCATGCATAGGCAGAGTTGTTCATCCTCACGCAGGGGTGGGAGTCTTGCTCATTCTCACGCACAGGATTTTCTTGGTTTTACTCACGCAGTTTTCCTCTATGAATTTTGCAGATGGTGTAGGTGTATACTTTCCTCACATAATGATTCATGGGTTTGTTGTGATCTCCCTTATGTTGTGTTTTGTTGGGGTCTTCTTTACATTTTGGGGGCTGCTATAGATTGTTTTGTGAGTCATTTTGGCCACGATAGGGCCAAGAACAACTCAGGAGTTGTTTTCCGTAACCAAGCTGTGAATCACTTGTGTGACTGCATGTTTGCAGTGGTTGGTATTCGGACTGTGTTGGGAGCAGGGATGGGGGCTTGGTTTGCTTGATAAACCTGGTGTGTTTGGAAACCACACAGACAGAGCTGGAGGGTTGTATTTCTTCTCCACAACCCTTGAATAGCACTGGAAGGGAAGTCAGGGCTTGAGGGACTATGTAGCAGAGAAGGGACTGATTCCTTGTGTTGGGTGTGTGTGGGTGTCTTAGAAGTCAAGCTAGTTCTGGTGTAGGTGTTCCTATCTATGTAATGGGCTCACTATATTAGCATTTCTCCTTTCCCAACTCCTTGATGGCTTGATAAACCCAACTGTGTTGGCTTGGCTGTGTTTGGTGTATCCTTGGCTATGTGTAATCCTTCTTGTTCCTTATTCCTTGGGGAATCATGCCCAGCTTGGGGGTGGCAGCATTGCTGAGAGATTTAGGAGCATGGTAGCCTATGGTTGGGTGGAACGTTGCAGCAACGTAGCTGGTTGCAAAATGAGTTCTTCATAAGATAATTAATCTTGTCTATATTACTCCTGCAATCATTTTACTGTTAATGAATATGGTGAACATGTTGAATTCTTGTATGAATGTATGTTGCTTCCGCTATGTATGATAAATAATTATGCATCGGTGTATGTTCTACTTCAATTCATTTTGTTTCAGTATTTTATGAATGCACATGTTCATGGGGTTGGTTGGTCGGATGGTTAAGGCCATGGTAGCATCCTCTTCACTGGTCGGAGGGTCGGGGACATTATAGATCAAGGGTTTGAACAATTTCTTGTAAGGACAAATTCACCAGTTTTTCCAAATTTCCTTCCAAAATTGAATCTTCCGTGCAAGTGGGTGCCCTTCTAGTAGCTCCCCTTCTTGGTAATTCAGGGATTGTCTACAATCCTCCAAGATTCTTCACATAAGACCTTGTGTGTCTCCTAAAGTGATCAACTACCTCTAAAGGAACATGGTAAAGGTGTTTTGTAGTTTCTACTTCCAGGTTTATACATTCTCCAGAAAATCTAGTTCAAGTGTTATCACCAGTGGAATAGTTTTGAGTAAACGGATTTCCTTTACCAGCCATGCACTGGTAGCCCTCCTTCTAGCGAAAAAACTATTTATTTATGGAAAATACTAGGTACTGACAGTAGGGATTCTCCCCAATAATTGTTCCCAATTAGATCATTTATCGTTTGGTATGAGGAATCCATCCAATTAGCAGCCCGACTACCAAAGAATTAAAGGAATTTTTAATTCTATTTTACTGGCTGCGGCCCGGTCCACTGTTTATGTGATTTTTTATGCTTTATGTATGATATGCAAGTTCCTATACTAAATGCAGGCGATTTCCAAAACAAGAACCTTAGAAGTAGTTAGCCACGTAGTGAGCTGCGGAGGGTCTTACCTCTCGCCTTACATGAATCAATTGTCCCTCAATCACCCAAAGCAAAGAATAACTTATTAAATATAATCTAAACTATCCCCAGGGAGCAAGATTAATTCTAATATGAGCAATGTACTGCACTTTTTGCACAAATAATTCTACAGATAGCTGACAAATTATGAATACATAAATACAGCAGAAAAGTAACACAAAGATAGCTCTATGAAGTTAAATAATTCATTACTCATCCATTGCATAAGATTCATAACATAAAATGAAGTCATTCATAACACATAAATAGTTCAATGGGTTAGAACAATATCACAAATTGTACAACATGCAAAAATAGAAATAATTCCTCATTCAATGATCTACACATCATGCTTTGAAACTCATGCAGTCCTCTCTCCAGCGAAATTCAGTCCTCTTTATTATAAAAATAAATAGTTCTCCTTACAAAAAGTTTCAACATATGAGAGATCGAAAAATTCCTCTCCCTCTTCTATTCTACCTATACTTATACATTTACAAAATGTCTTTTGGTTATCCATGCCCTTTGGGCTTCCCCAACTCTTCAATTACAAAAATTCTTGTCCTCTAGTGTGATCACTAGGAAAATAGAATAAATACAAAATATTAAAATAAACTCTCCACATGTGAATAATACAAGATGAATCAAGTGGGCCCAGTCGATTCATTCATGAACTACTTCCATGCATCAGCATTTGCAACTATGGTCTCGAAGTCTGTTGGTTTCAAAAATCTAACTATGACCTCGTACTTAGACAGCTAGGATTTTATCTCTACAACCCTTTGTGGAGTTACTCTAAGTTGTTCCTCCAACAGGAAATTACTAACTGCAGCTTGAGCCACCAAAACTTTTACCACCTTTTCATTTATACCTTTAACTAGCTGTATATGAATTTCATCCTCTTGCAACCTGTCATGTAGGTACTTCAAATGTTCCTCCATATTTGGAAACTCCTACAGCCTCTTTGTTGAAGATGTTTGGAATCTATTGTGGGTTGTAATCACTTTTTTGTAGAATTCCATGCATCTATCCACAATATTCTCAATCGCAACTATCTGTCTCTCAACATCCTTGCTACTAAAATTCATAATATCATACTCAATTTGCAACCTTTTTGGACTCTTCACGGGCGCAATTTCTAGAATTTATTTATTAGTTTCCAACCAAGTCAATTGACCTTGTATAGTTTCTGCAATTTCCTGAGTCTTTGTTTTGAATTCAGTAGATATCACTGCGATCTCTTGCAATATGGATTCTACTTGTTTAATTCCATAAGCTTCATTTGATAGCTTGACCTGAACCTGATATATCTTACCTCTGAGCAAGACAGAATTCTCTCTAAGAGGTGCTATGTCCATTTTCCGTTCATTTGCTACTTTCTATAGTACATCTAAGGAACTATTTTGTGCTTCTAGTTCTGTAATTCAAACTTTAGACTCCCCTGCTTACTTTTTAGCTGTGGACCTTTGCATTTCCATCTCTGCCATCTTACTTTCTAGATCCTTCTTTTCTCCATCAAGGATAGTGTTTGACAATTTCAAAGCATCCTTTTCTTCCTCCAGAATCTGGTATTCCTGCTGGAGATTCTCTAAATCTGAAAGGGTGGAATCATATTCCTCTTTGCTTCTCATCCTACTTTCTCCTCATTCCTCAAGGTTTCCTTCATTTGTGCCATTTTATCCTTATATTGGTTAACTTCACCTTTCAACTTACTAATATTATAGGCATTAACGTGTGTAGTTGCAATGCCAAATAAGGACATTTGTAATGGATCCTCCTCTACATTATTTACAATAGTTTTCTCAGTTACTGTGGTAACTTCGAGCTGGGTACCCATTTCCAATGTCTTCTCGAATATCCATACAATTGATTTCCACTTGGGGTCAAAGAATACATATTCTAACTTTGCAACTTCATGCTGCTTCGACGGAGTGAAAGGTACCTATCCCAACTCAACAAGAGGGAGGTGACCTCCTGTCAGTATATCTCCTGAGTTGGAAGGGAGATTCTCTAAATTGTCCTGAGCAGGACTTTGTTCCTGATTCTCCCTATCTAGGTCTTCTTGATCCTTCTTCCTCTATTCCTCTGTATCCTCCTTTTGAATTTGTGATTCCTCAACTATTAGTCTTTTTGTTTCTGCAACCTTCTTCTTGATGGATTCCTCTCTCTTCCTATGTTCTTCTTCCTTTTCTTTCTTTGCAGCTTATTTTTCTTCCTTTTCTCACTTGGCCTCTTCGGAAAACAATTTCCTTGCAAATTCTACTAATCTTGGTGTTGTTTCTTCCTTTTCTTCCGTGTAGCTTCTTCATCCTATCCTTTTTGTTTAGGATTACTGTTGCTACTACCCTTTCCTGCAGAATCTGGTGATCTTCCTTCTGAGCCACTTGTTCAGAGTTGTCATATTGCAAGCATTTTGGTATACTTCTTCATCTTTATCCACATGATCAACATATTCAAAGTTCACTTTTGGGAGTGCACGGTGTGCTACAACTTCACCTTGAGAATAATTTTTGTGAAAAATATTTTCATGGAAATGAAATATTTCCATCTCTCTCATGAAATCTGGTGCACTTTTGACCTTGGAAAACTTATAACTGCCGACATAAAATGGCATCGACAGGAACACAACCTTCTTCATGTCAAAAAATAACTACTGAAACCATCCAAGAAGAGTTGTCTCACTGCTTCTTTATGTACTATATAGTCAGTGGCATATTTGGGAAGCAGTGAAGGGGCTTTGGTTCCCCCATACACCCTTTAGTAGGTGCCCTCTTCAGAAAAGAAATAGTCTCCAAATTCCCTTATGGACTCCAAAGCATATTCAAAAATTGATTTACATTCCTCAAGTAAAAATAACTGGTACAGTGGCATTAAAAACTCTTCACAAATCAGCTCGTAATAATTGTGATATTTGTGGGCCCACAAAATCTAGTATTTTGTATAGATGGGTGCTTTTCCTTCCTTCCACTTGTAGTTTAGCTTCTAAAATGGATGGAAATAGAGTATACAGTCAA
Organism: Pseudotsuga menziesii; assembly: GCA_001517045.1. Lineage (NCBI taxonomy): Eukaryota > Viridiplantae > Streptophyta > Pinopsida > Pinales > Pinaceae > Pseudotsuga > Pseudotsuga menziesii. The sequence goes on from LPNX010210163.1 coordinate 21,125, forward strand.
CCAGAAAGGATTCCATATAAAACTCATATTTTCGCCCTTGCAATCCTTCCTGTGCTGTAATTAGGAAGGAGCACAAACTGTTTGCTACAATATATTCCCAATTGAACACAGTCCCCATCATGGTTACATGGTACATTACTGGTATCCACCCAATCTTGTAAAACCTTCCATCATCTCTTTCGAAGATTTTGTTTAGCATTAGGGCTACCAGCCTGTTGTGAGAAAACCATGACTGAAAAGAAACGATAGGGATAGTTTGGGAGCAGGTAGAACAACTACGGCTAGGTCAAGAGCTAGAAGGATGAATACAAAATGAGAGGTTGAGGAGAAATCTCTGTTTAAACTCATGACCAACACATCAACCCTAACCTTGCAGCGAAACCTAACCACACTACCTATCGACCCATGACCGGTTGCACCCTAAACACCCTACCAATCAAAGAGATGTACACGGATCAGATCCTACCTAGCAAGTTGAGCTCGAAGACTATTTAGCAATGCGATTCCCCTCAAAAACCACGTAAGCTCCAGATGGTGTCCTCCCAATTTGTAACGGGTGTCCAAAACGGGTGAAAATCCACAGGCTTAATGCTTTGCAATAATAATGTGAAAATGACCAAAACCTGAAAACTATATATTTAGAAAAACAAGGAAAAAACCTTCAATGCGGTAGGTGAAATGTTACACCACACAAGTGTGAAATAAACGCAGTAATGGCGCCAAGAATAAAGTACATCGGAAGCACCACATCAACGTGTGAGGTGGAAACCACTCTGACATTGATGGCTAGAAAATCATAACCTTGCGGTTACTATCGTCCCTCTTTAGCTAAACAAAATCGACGGAGGTGATTGATCGTAAAAGAAAGACTTCTCCGCTAGTTTGGGCTAGAACTCAAAAAACCCTCCGCAAATTAATTCGTGGCTTCGGCAAGAAGATCGTTAGATGAAAATGCAAAACATATCTATTTTTGCAGCTAAAAGATGAAAACAATTCCAATGTAGAAGGCAAAAAAACGTAATAAAACAATGGTAAAATTCGGGTGGGGAAAGCATAATTTTCTCGACGTTGCGGAAAAATATGGAAATACAACCTGACGCAGCGAATCAAAAACAAATCATGAAAAGTTTTGACGATAAAAGTGTGAAGCTTCCATTGTGTGGGAGAAAAAATCAAGAAGTATTTCGACGTATCAGAGCAAAAATAGGCTGAAAGGCACTTGTCAAAAAGAGAAAACCATCCATTGTATTAGATCAACATCAAAATCCACGCACTGCATCCAATCAAACATAAAATGCACCCATTGCATCGGATGAAACATCAAAATCCACCTGCTGCATTGAGTCAAAAATACTTTCTCACTTAGTGCCACAAAAAAAACTTTTCGAGTTTGCTGAGGGTGGAACCGAGTCATGAATGTTGGCTCCCATAGTGCAAACAAGGTATAAGTAAAACCAAAATATAATAATTTAAAGGGGGGCCCTAAAAAATGCAAATTCTTTTTGGGGTAATAGTTGCAGCAGCAACAGATTCCCCACCTCAGGACAAAGTAAGACTTATCTTAAGAGGAGATAACCCTATTGCCACTTTTGTATGTCTCCTGCTACAACCCTCCCTCTACTTTTACAAATATTTAAAGGCTATATAGTAACCTTTCACAACCTGTATATAAATGCAAACTGTAAGTAACAATAAAATTCTCCAAAAACCTAAACTCTGCACGTATATAAAGAAAATCTTACTTTTGACAGAGGGTTTGGGTGGTGACAGGATCATCCGAAACATTTGGGTGACCATTCTATGGAACCCTGGCCTCACCTAGCAAAAAAGAGAAGTAAAATATTAAATCATTTTCCTTATTTGTAAAAATCGAATTTCAAATAAATAAATGTACAAGAAGAGAGTCATACCTTCGCTAAATGCTAATAGGGAGAAGGGTTTTCTCCTCCTACATCCTCTCTCTTTCCTTTGCCCTGCACAAACAAAATCAAGCTGAGTTAGCTCTGTTGAAGCCTATGAAAATTCCTTATTGAAATAAAGAGTGAAATACTAAAATTAATAACTTCGTACCTATTAAAACCCTTGCGGTTTTGGGAATCCCTCTGCCATAAATCGAAGGAAAGCACCCAAGTTTTCCACCTCACCACATGAAAAAGAAGAGATGGTTGAGACTATGTAGAGAAGCTATGAACACCGGTAAACATATTTAAACATCTCTAAAAGTGCGACATATAAACCAAGCAAGTGATTGTAGACATTTTGAATGGAAATCATGCTCACATCCAAGTAGCATGGAGTTTTTGAGCAAAACCTCCAACAACCACCACCGCAATTCAGAAAAAAAACCCTTATGACCAAGTAAATGCATTATTAAAAATCTAAAAGATCATTCCAATGAAAAGGATTTGGAAAGGTACAGATGGAGGGCCATGATCACCTATTTACATGAAAGTATGCGAGGTAGACCTTTTCATTCATTATTCCTGGTTACGTTGTCAACCCATAGCCAAGGCTTATGAAAACATATTAAAAACCTCATTAAAACCCTTCTTTATCGCAGCTGACCTCCACCTTGTGGCTCCCGTTGACACATTCCAACTTTGGCATAAGTTCTAAAAACTTAGTCATACTGTGTACTATCACCCATCATCACATCTAAGTCCCACTGGGCTAGCACACTTTTCCAACACCGTATGCAAGTTAAGCCAAGAAACTTAGCATCACACTTTAAGCATGTGTCTAGTAACATATAGCTTGGGACTCAAGTCCAAAGTCTAGTATTTAATCCTAGGTAAACAAACTAAATATTTCATTGTCTTAAACACTTTAACATATCACCTTGGTGAGGGTTGTAAACCCGGTTGTTGTCATGTTGGGATTCAACGCTTGACAGACAAAAATCCATGTCATCAAACAAGTAAGAAGCCATTTAAATTTATCTATGCCAATAAGTATAAAGGATCTTACGACTAAGAAGACACTTTGCGACAAATACGTATATAAATTATAAAAATAATTTTTTATTTATTTATGTAATTTACAGGTTTGTGATAGAATGGTATCATAGCACATGCAAAACACTTGGCCTGAAAATACCAACGCTCAAACTAATATAAACCATAAAACTAATGCTATTGTTATGGTGTGACTCTCTTTGCAAATAGGAAAAGAAGAATAACCTTGATTTTGCAGAAATCATGGTAGATGTGGGAATGTCTGCTAAAGTTGAATCACATCCTAAAGATTCAGAAACCAATGAAGAAAATATTAGAGACGAAGAAATCTATGTGAATCTGAATGAAAGTAGGAATGATAACCCATATGAACTCCTAGAAATAGTAAAGGATTTAAAGGAAGAATTGCAACAAGTTAAAGAAGATAATGAACGCATTTTAAAAGCACAAGAATAATTATATAATGTTCATCTAATTAAACTACATAGTACTAAAGAAGAAAAGAATTAAGGACCTGAACTAAATATGGCATGCATTGCACCTTATAAACGTAAGGTAAAAAAACTAGAATTTTCTAATCACGAGACTGAATCTTGAAGTGAAGAATGTGGTAAACATAGTAATACAAATATAAATATTCTAGTGAAAGTAGTGATAGTAATCAACATAAAAATAAATACAAAATGTATGAAGATATTACCTGTGAGTTTAAAAAGATCAAACCTCTTATGTTCAATGGAGAAATTGAAAAGGGAGAAGAAGCTGAAGCTTGGCTATTTGGGATGAAGAAGTACTTCCAGATCTATAATTATTTTGACAAAATAAAAGAAAAATGGAAATTTATAATTTGACAAGAAAGGCTGATTTCTGGTGGCAAGATATTAAAAAAGTAAAAAGCATGAAAGAACATTCTGTAACTTGGAAAAAATTTAAGATTTTTTTTAAAAGAAAATATTTATCAGAAGAGTATTATGAAGAAAAATATAAAGAATTCTATGAACTATGATTAGGTGCAATGACTATGAAGGAACTTTGCAGCAAATTTTTAGGTTTATTATGTTATGTGCCTTACATTATTGATGAAGACAAAACATTCAGAATTTCCTTAGTTGTTTACCTCTTATGTTTAAAGAGAGAATTGAATATGATAATCTGAAAAATATGGAAGAGGCCATGAGAAAAGAAAATTTCTGCTATGATCAAAATAAAAACAAATGAGAAAACATACTTAATTGGACAAATAAAAGATGTGAAAATTTTGAACAAAAAATGAAATGTACTAAGTTTTATAAGAATTTTGGAAATAATTATTGGATATACCAAGGGAATAATTTTGAAAATAATAAACAATAGAATCCTGCAGCAATAAAAGAAAAGAATCACCACCACCACAATCCATATTACAACCAATTAAATGCATTATTAAAACCATAAAAGGTATTTCCAATGACAAGGATATGGCAAGGTACATATGGAGGGACACGATCACCTCTTTACATGAAAATCATGTGAGGTATTCCTTTTCATTCATTATGCCTGGATCCACTGTCAAATCGAATCCATGGCTTATGAAAACATATTAAAAATCTCATTAAAACCCTTATTGTCGCAGCTGGACTCCACCTTGTGGCTCCCATGATCACATGCCAACTTTGGCATAAGTTCTAAAAACTTAGTCATACCTTGTACTATCACCATTCATTGTGTGTAAAGCTCGCAAGGCTAGCACCCTTTTCCGACACCTTATGCAAGTTAAGTCAAGAAACTTAGCATCACACTTTAATCATATGTTTAGTAACATATAGCTTGGGACTCAAGTCCAAACTCTAGGGTTTACTCCTAGGTAGACAAACTAAACATTTCATTTCCTTAAACACTTTAACATATCACCTTAGCGAGGTCTCTAAACACAGTTGTCGTCATGATGGGAGTCAACGCTGGACGGACAAAGCCATTTAAATGTATCCATGCCAATAAGTAAAAAGGATATTATTGTTGATGTATTTGTAACTTTGGAATGTATTCACTTGTATATCTTATGTATTGTATCTCGATGTTTATTCCAGGAAGTATTTGTAATGTAATTGAGTCATGTCATGCCCCAGTGTTCCCATCAAGAGATTCAATAATGTAAACAAGTCATGTAAATTCATTGTGGGTAACCCTCCTTATTGATCAAGGGTTAAAGTCCCCGTAGTTGTGGGGCCATGGGTTTATTAGACTCTCCTAGAGAAGTCGGCCCTAGTGAGTTATTGTCAAGTTAGGAATTAGTGTAAATAGAGAGGGAGCTTATCTATTTATCACACACTCACTCACACTCATTTGTAGCACAGAGAGTGTAAATAGAGAGGGAGCTTAGCTAAGAGAGAAGAAGTAGTTGGGACAAGAGAGAGAGAGACTACTGTTGTTGAGAGATCATCTTATGGTTTTTTGGGTTTTTCTTTTGGTGTTGATTCTATAGGTTTTCTCCTTTATGGTTTCCTCGAGGAATATCTTTCTGTCTATTGTCTCTTTTGTTTGATTTTTGTGCTTGTTATTCTCTAAGTTAAATATCCTAAGATAATGCTAGCTTAAAATGTTAAAAATCTAATATGGTATCAGAGCTAACCTGAGAAGAAGACATTGTGCAGCTGCAGAAACTAGGGATTCCTACTTTTTGAATCTCTCTCCACAATATTTTCAGCAAAAGAAGGTTGGATTGACTCTCCTCTCCAGGGTGCATATTTCTATCGAAGCAGAATCTGATTCTGATCATTTTCAGTTTTTGACCCGATACTACTGCCGAAAATTAGGGCTTTCCATAGAAGTGGAATTTTTGAGTGAGCCCAGGCATGGATTGATATCCTCCCCAAAATCAAAGTTTAGAGATCAAGATCAAAGTTTTTGGTTGGGAATAACTGGGGGAAATTCAAACCCTAATCTGCTCCTAAACCAACTTTGTAGAAATTAAGCTCCAGATCCAGTTCGGACATCTAAACCTGTAAGATCTAAATCTTTTGTATTTCCATTTTAGGTTCTCTGTTAAGATGTTTCATTATACCAAGCTTGATGAAAATCTTGAGGGAGCTGTAAATTCTAAGGCTGGAAGTATAGGATCTCCCTGGTCCTGGATGAAAATGATTTGGACTCTTACATCAATGAAGAGGTTCCAATTCCAGAGGGAGATGAGGCTAAGGCCTTAAACAAGAAGAAATTGGTCATGGCTAAGAGGATTATTGCTGATTCAATCAAGGATCACCTCATACCATAGGTGTCCTCCCTAAAGACACCTAAAGCTATGTTTGATTCCCTGACCAAACTATTTGAAGGAAAGAACATAAACCGGAAGATGAATCTGAGAAACCAATTGAAGAATGTAAAGATCTAGAATGCGGAGACCATCCAGTCTTACTTTACAAGGGTCTCTCAGATCAAGAAACAACTGGAAGTAGTAGATGAAGAAGTAGAGAATGCAGAAATTGTGATGACCACCTTGAATGGTCTCCCTAGGGCTTGGGACTCTTTCATTCAAGGGATCTGTGCCAAAAATAATCTAGTCAAGTTTAGCAGAATGTGGGAGGAATTCTCACAAGAAGAAGCTTGAATATTAGCATGAGAAGAAAAGATGGGAAGTGAGGATAAAGCTCTCACAGTAAAATCTAAGAAAAATAGAACAAGCCATCATAGAGGTAAGCACTCTCACTAGAAGAGTAACTTTAGAAAGTCTAAAGATTTGTCTAAATTCATTTGCTATACATGTGATGAAAGAGGACACCTTGCAAGAGATTTTCCTAGAAACAAAGATAGATCTCTCAAGAGGAAGGGAAACAAGAAAATACATCATGCTCATGCTGCAGAATATGATGAGCCTTCCAAGAAGAGAGTCAAACAAGATAGTGATGATTCTTCAAGTGATGAAGAATATGTCTTGATTTCTGCTCTCATGGGAAACATCACACATGGAAGCAATGATTGGCTTATAGATAGTGGGGCTTCCAAACATATGATTGGATTCACATAATCATTTGTGAAACTATCAGAACATGAATCACCCCACAAGGTGAAACTTGGGGATGACTACAAATATCCAATAAAAGGTAGTGGAGAATCCTCCTACAAATTAGACTCTGGAAAGTCTATGAAGATGAAGGATGTCCTATTTGTACCAGGACTAAAGAATAACCTTCTCTCCATATCTACATTAGATACAAATGGCATAAGAGTTGCATTTATAGATGGCCAAGTCATCATGTGGCCAAAAGGAAGGACTATTGATGATGCAGTAGTAATTGGAGAACAAGAGGGAGGACTATACAAATTAAAGGGCCAACCAGAACAAGATTTGATTCATGACTAAGTAGAACCAAATGAACTTTGGCATAGAAGGCTTGCACATGTGCAATATAGGGCACTACCACTTGCAAGCAAAGTTGTTGAAGGTCTTCCAAAAATACAAGCAAAACATGAAGTAGTATGCAAGGGATGTGCGAAAGGAAATAACACAAAGAAGACATTTCCAAGTAGCGAAAGCAAGGCTAAAGGAATCTTGGAAATCATTCACTCCAATGTATGCGGTCCGATGTCATCCAGTTCATTAAGTGGGTATGTATAATATGTTTCCTTCATTGATGATTTTTCTAGGAAGACATGGATATACTTCATGAAGAACAAAGATGCAGTATTCAACAAGTTCAAGGAATTCAAAGCCTTGATCGAAAACTAGATAGAAAAAAAGATTAAGATTTTTCGATCAGATAATGGTGATGAATTCACATCAAATGAATTCAAAGAGTTATGCAAAGATTCAGGGATTAAGAGGGAGTTATCCACTCCATATAATCCACACCAGAATGGAGTTGCAAAAAGGAAGAATAGAACAATCATGGAAGCTGCAAGAGCAATGCTTCATGATCAAGATCTTCCCATGCATCTATGGGTAGAAGTTGCTAGAACAGTTGTGTATGTACAAAACCGTACTCCACATAGAGTACTCAAGAATAAGATACCTGAAGAAGTGTTTTTCGGCAAGAAACTAGAAGTGAATCATCTTAGAATATTTGGTTGTCTAGTGTACCTACGCATTCCAAAAGAAAATAGGACAAAGTTAGATCCTTCAGGAAGGAAGGGTATATTTGTGGGATACTTTGAAAGCTTGAAGGCTTATAGAATATACTTCCCTGGATTCAAGAAGATCAGCATCAGCAGAGATGTAACATTTGACGAAGACTTAGCTTACAACAAATCCAGAAAGAGACCTATTGAAGAACCTGAAGAAATAGAAGTACCCATAATTCATGACACAACCATGAACAAAGCAATTCTAGAAGAAGATCGAGAAGTAGAAGAACCTCAAGAACCTATAGATCCACCTCAAGAAAAGAATCCTCACAAGAGAAAAACTACTTGGGTACGAGAAGCTATCCAAGGTGCAGAAAGATATGGGGCTCTAGAAGAAATACACAGAGAAAGGAAAAGAACCAGGTCATGTTCAGGTTATGTAGCCTTATTATATGACTTCATTGATAAATAACCTTCCAACTATGAAGAAGCAATAGAAAAGAAAGAATGGAAGGATGCTATGATCGAAGAATATCAATCGATCATGAAGAATGATGTTTGGGATGTTGTCCCAAGACCAGAAGGGAAGTTTGTTGTAACTTCCAAATGGATCTATAAGATCAAGCATGTTGTAGATGATAGCATAGAGAAATATAAAGAAAGATTTGTGGCTCGTGGTTTCTCCAAGAATGAAGGAATAGATTATGAAGAGACTTTTGCTCCTGTAGCCAGATATACTTCCATTAGATCAGTTTTTTCTTTAGTTGCAGTAATGAAGTGGAAAGTACACCAGATGAATGTCAAGACAGCTTTCTTGAATGGTGTAGTAGAAGAGGAAGTATATGTGGAGCAGCCATTCGGTTTTGAGACACATGACAGGGAGACTCATGTGTGAAAATTGAAGAAATCCCTGTACGATTTGAAACAGGCACCCATGAAATGGTACAACAGAATTGATGGCTTTCTATCTAGTTTGGGCTTTACCAAAAGTAAAGAAGATTCCAACCTTTACTACAAGGTTGAAGAAGGTATCCCAGTGATACTCCTACTATATGTAGATGACATGTTTATAACAAGTATGGATGGGTTGATTACTGATACGAAGAGGAAGCTTGCTTCTGAGTTCGAAATGAAGGACTTGGGTATGATGCACTATTTTCTAGCCATGGAGGTGTGGCAGAATATAGATGGAATTTCCCTGGGAAAAGGGAAGTATACAATAGAGATCCTGAAGAGGTTCAGGATGATGGACTGCAAGGCCATGACCCTATGGAATCAAACCTGAAGCTATTGATTGATGCTTCATTGGAAGCGGTTGATGCTACGATGTATCGTCAGATGATTGGGTCCTTGATGTACCTGATGAATACAATACTAGATATTTTCTTTGCTATGAACACCTTGAGCTAGTTCTTGACAGATCCAAGACATGTTCACTTGATTGCTGCAAAGCATATTCTAAGGTATGTGAAGGGTACAGTTGATTATGGGCTCAAGTATGAGGCAAATTAGAATATTAAGCTAGAAAGTTATGTTGATTCAGATTGGGCAGGAAGTGGCATTAATAGAAAGAACACTTCAGGATGTTGCTTCAGTATGTGATCAGGTGTGATCTCTTGGTTTAGCAGGAAGCGGTCCTATGTGACACTAAGTGCAGCCGAAGCAGAGTATGTTGCAGCTTGTTCGGCTAGTTACGAGGTAGTGTGGATGAGAAAGCTACTGTCTGATTTATTTGATCTCTAGATGGATGCTACTCATATATATTGTGACAACCAGAGTTATGTAAAGCTGTCAGAGAACCCAGTGTTCCATGACAAGTAAAAGCATATTGAGATCAAGTATCACTATATCAGGGATATGGTGCAGAGAGGAGCAGTGAAGCTCTAGTATGTTACGATGGACGAGCAGATAGCTGATGTACTAACCAAACCATTAGCTAAAGTAAAGTTTGAGTTCTTTAAGGAGAAGCTTGGTGTTCTCCAGATCGAGTTTCCCTCCAAAGGGAATTGATGTGTCCGTTGGCCCTTCTGACATGGTGGAATCTTGAGCTTCACATGGTTAGATGTAAGTACAGAGATGCTCTGATGTGATTGTGGGTTGTGTTACCACATTATCAGTGCAAAGACATTATGATGTGATTATGGGTTGTGTTACCACATGATCAGTACAGATCCATTCTGATGTGATTGAGGGATGTGTTCCCACATGATCAGATATAAGTGCATAGATATTTTGATTTGATTGTGGGATGTGTTCCTACATGATCAGTGCAGAGCCTTTCTGACAAGATGAGGTCATATGTAAGTGCAGAGCCATTCTGATGCAGTGTGTTCTCACATGGTCAGATATAACTGCAGATACATTATGATGTGGTGTGTTCTCACATGGTCATATATAAGTGCAGAGCCATTATGATGCGGTGTGTTCTCACATGGTCAGATATAAGTACAGAGCCATTTTGATGCATTGTGTTCTCACATGGTCAGATGTGAGTGTTGGGCCTTTATGACATGGGTTTTGGATGTGTTCCTCCCATGGTCAGATGTGAGTGTTGGCTGTGCCTTTCTGACATGGTTCTTGGATGTGTTCCTCCCATGGTTAGATGTAAGTGCTGGGTGGGCCTTTCTGACATGGTTCATTCCATGGTTAGATATAAGTGTTGAAGATGATGAAGACCTACATGAAGGCTAGACCTACAACCAGCATGAAAAAGGGTTGGCTTTGTAGAACTTTCTGTGACAAGTAGAATTGAGATAGCACCAGTGATGATCCAGCAATGATACTCTAGATCAAGTGATGATCCAGACTTGATGATGCTCTAGTGATGCTCCATATCAAGTGATGATCCACACTTGATGATCATCCAGTGATGCTCCAGATCAAGTGATGATCCATACTTGATGAAGATGACTTGAAGATGAATATAACTTGAAGATGAAGAAGAATTGAAGATGAAGATGAAGATGACTTGACGATGAAGATGACTTGATGATGACCCAGCGAAGAAGACTTGTGCTAATAAATTGTGTCGAGAGAATACCATCCTAGTTAAGAGGGAGTGTTGATGTATTTGTAACTTCGAAATGTATTCACTTGTATATCTTATGTATTGTACCCCGATGTTTATTCTGGGAAGTATCTGTAATGTAATTGAGTCGTGTCATGCCTCGATGTTCCCATCAAGAGATTCAATAATGTAAATAAGTCATGTAAATTCATTGTGGGTAAACCTCCTTATTGATCAATTGTTAAAGTCCCCGCAGTTATGGGGCCCTAGGGTTATTAGACTCTCCTAAAGAAGTTGGCCCTAGTGAGTTATTGTCAAGTCAGGAATTAGTATAAATAGAGAGGGAGATTCTCTATGTATCACACACTCACTCACACTCAATTGTAGCACATAGCTAAGAGAGAAGAAGTAGCTGGGACAGGAGAGAGAGATACTACTATTGTCGGGAGATCATCTTACTATTTTTGGGGTTTTGCTTTTGGTGTTGATTCTATCTTTGAGGAAGTTGTGGGGTTTTCTCATTTACGGTTTCCCCAAGGAAAATATTTGTGTCTATTGTCTCTCATGTTTGATTGTTGTTCTTGTTATTCTCTCAGTTAAATATCCTAAGATAATGCTAGCTTAAAATGTTAAAAATCTAACAATTATGACTAAGCAGACACGTTGTAACAAATAACTATATAAATTATAAAATGATTTTTTATTCATTTATGTAATTTACAGGTTTGTGACATTAATTAAATGGACTTTTGTTAATGTTATATTTTAAAGTTTTTTTAATTATTTAAATGAATTTTTGTTGATATTCGAGAGTGTTTTTTTAATTAATTCACTAGAAAACTTCATATTGTTTTTTAACAGAAACTGGAAAATAGTATATATTAAAGGGGTTGTGCACAACCATTCAGTACAAAATTGCAGCAGCTGAAAGATGAAAACATGAAAAGAGTATCTACAACTAGAGCACACCAAAAAGAGTGCCTTCTAATGTTGTTATAGTAATTCCTATTATGGATTATAATATAAATAGTATATATTTGAACAAACTGTTGATTTAATACTACAAAAAAAATCTACTAGCGGGAGGAAGTCATTTTGGTTTTCCTGGGAACCCCACAGGCTGGGTGATAGAAAGTTCATCCATTTTCTGAACAACTTCTCCTTGATTGTCTTGACAGTGGCTGCACTGATTCATTTGCACTAATTTCTAAAGGTCTTCCTGAATGTGGTCAATTGTACCCATCAAATATCTGAGGTCTCTGTCATGGTCTTCAATTCAAGATTCATCGTAGTTGGTTTGGTAGGAGACGTGGCGCACATCCGCCACCAATTGCTTAACATCTGACACCATCTCCCTATTGTTCATTATCCCCACTGACATGAAATCTGTGAGTCGTTGAATATTTTTTTTCAGGTCGTCAAGGCCTTCCTCTACATAGCACTATTATGAATTCGAAACTCTATGCTCCATACCAATGGACTGAAGGAAATTGCTACTACGAAGGTTTCTTTGTATCAACTCAACAGGGTATGCACAAGGTCTATCAAGGAAATCAATGAGAAGCAACAGAGGGAGGGCCCTTTCTTCTAAACATGTAGAGGAAAGAACTGCTACCTCAGAGTGCGTTAACAGGGTGGAGAAGGAGATAATGAGCTCTTCTATGACAAGTTTCAAAAGCAGACACAAAGACAAAGTGGGGGGTGTGAGTAAGAATAGACCAACTAAGGGCCGAGAGACACATATCGAAAGAGACTGAGAGTTACCACTTGGAGGAGGAAGATCTAAACCAGCGAAGGAGAAAGGAATAAGCAAAGGAGGTAGAAGGAGGATATTCAAAGCTCATAGGGAACCCATTAATTGTGTGGAGGGAATGGCAAAGGCGTGGGAGAAGGACGAGCAATGAAGAGTGGAGAGGACATGAGTAAAGAGGGAGGATGGGTATATAAGGAGGGAGGGAGTGGGAGGCCATGCATATAGGAGGATGCAACACGGGATGCCAAGGAGGGGCACTAGAGCCAATGCAATGGGACAGGTGAACGCCAACAAGGTAAGGCCAAAAGAGGGTAGGGAAAGAGGCCATAAAAAGAGTTTATGGGATGGGTTTAAAAACAATATCAAGAATATTGAAGGAGATGGAGACTTAGCGGAGAAAGGCACCTTTGTTTTCCAATTTTTCATCCATAACATTATTTTCTCTTAGAATGTGGTAGTATGAGGTACTGGGGGGGGAGAGGTAAATGAGAGATCATGTCATAGTACTTCCTGCAGTTTATGGAACCAGCTGCATGACCTGTAGGCATATTTAGGATAACATGGCGGGAGTCCCCGAAGACTAGAAGGCTTGAGATGGTTCCCTATTCCACCATTTCCAGGCCTTGAAGAAGCACCAACCACTCAGCCTCATTGTTGGTCTTATGTCCCAAGCCCCACGCAAAGGTATTTACATTTTGTCCTCTAGGGTCAAGGATGACCCCTCCTTCACTTGCCTCCCCTAATTAGAAAACTCTATATTATAATTAAAGTTATGTATAATTTTTTTTAATTCATTAAATGATTTTTTGTAATATAATAACTAATGTTATAGTAATAATTTTTTTTTAAAATTAATTAACTAGAATTTTGTTAATATTATAACTAATGTTACAATATAAATATTTTTTTATTTAATTAAATGAGTTTTTGTATTTAAAGGGGAGGTTGGAGGGGGAGGGATTCTTCTTGATCCCAATGACCAAATTGAACTCACTTACTCTTGGGGAATCGATGAAGACATAAACAATATAATAGAATCTCTTTCCTCGTGTAAAGGTCTAAATCAAATGCTCATCCATGATATCAAGGATGTAATTGTGTTTAGGGACTCTCATCTTATCATCCAGGATTTAGTTACAAATTCCATTTTGTCACAGGCAAGGATACACCAGATAATTAGGAGAATCTAGAAACTTGTCAATTCCTTTCAAAGAATTGAGTTTTTTCATATTCTGAGAGGCGTGAATGATGAAGAAGAAAAAGTGGCAAAAAATAATCCATTTTGGGAAAATGGACCCTTAATCTCAATGGGAAAACCACCTACCATCCCCTCCCATAGGACCATGGGATTGGGAAGGTGTGACCTTCCACGTAAGGGGCCTTGCAGGAAAGGGCATCCCCAAGCAAGGTGGAGACAAAATGTTTTGTCTCCCTCATGTGGGTTTGTGGCAGCATGCATGTGAGCCCAATTTTTTGGCCCATAGTACAAGATGGGGTGTCACCCCCATCGGAAGCTGATGGATTTGAGAGTAGCTTTGTTCAGATCTCCCCGTGCCGAAGTCCTTCACATGATTTCCCTGTTCATGTGATGAATTCAGATGAGTTGTTGGGAATTATGGGAAACTTTAATGAATGCAAGTGTTCTTTGAATGCTTTAAATTCCCTATTGGCAGTGGGTTTCCATACTGTGTGTTGTATTCAAATCAAGAAAGGTTCCATTGTTCTCTGAATTTGTTAATGTAATTGTAACTTTGGAATGTATTCACTTGTATTTCTTATGTATTGTACCCCGATGTTTATTCTGGGATGTGTCTGTAATGTACTTGAGTCATGTCATGCCCCAATGTTCCTATCGGGAGGTTATATAATGTAAACAAGTCATGTCAAGTCATTGTGGGTAACCCTCCTATTGGTCAAGGGTTAAAGTCCCCGCAGTTCCAGGGCACTGATAGATTTTTAACATTAAGCCAGCATAACATTAGGATCTTTAACTGAGAGAACAACAAGCACAACAATAAAACACAAGAGACAATGAACATAGTTTTTTTCCTCAGGGAAACCATAAATAAAGAAAACCCTGCAACTTCCTCAGAGATAGAATTAGCACCAAAAGTAAAACCCAAAAATAGTAAGATGATCTCCCGACAGCAGTAACCTCTTTCTTCCTTGCCCCAGTGTCTTTATCTTCCTCAGCTATGCACTACAACTAAGAATGAATGAGTGAGTGTGTGATAAATAGAGAGGCTAGCTCTCTATTTATAATAATTCCTGACTTGACTAAACCCAACTAGGGCTGACTTCACTAGGTGAGTCTAATAACCCTAGTGCCCCGAAACTGCGGGGACTTTAACCCTTGATCAATAGGAGGGTTACCCACAATTACTTGACATGACTTGTTTACATTATAGAACCTCCTGATAAAAACATCGAGGCATGACATGACTCAAGTACATCCCAGAATAAACATCGGGTTACAATACATAGGAAATACAAGTGAATACATTCCAAAGTTACAATTTCATCAACACTCCCTTTTAACTAGGAAGGTATTCTATTGACACAATTTTCATCACTGGTCTTCTTCTTTGGATCATCTCATCATCTGCATCTTCAAGTCATCTTCATCTTCAAGTCATCTTGATCTTTAGGTCATCTTCATCTTTAGGTCATCTTCATATTCAAGTCATCTTCATCTTCGGATCTGGATCATCACTCGATATAGATCATCATCACTCAATCTGGATCATCATTAATGGATCTAGATCATCACTCAATCTAGATCATCATCACTGGATCTGGATCATCACTAGACATCATCACTGGATCTAGATCATCACTCGATCTGGATCATCACTGGACATCATCACTGGAGCATCATCTCTAGATCTGGATCATCACTCGATCTGGATTATTACTGCTAGATCATCATCATGGGTGCTATCTCATGATTCTTCTCGTCATAGGAATTTCTACAGAGCCAACCCTTTTTCATGCTAGTTGTAGGCCTAGCCTCCATGTAGATCTTCTTTAGCGCTTATATCTAACACCAAGTCAAAATGGCCCTCCCAGCACTTACATTTGACCATGAGAGGAACACATCCAAGACCATGTCAGAAAGGCATGCCCAACACTCACATCTGATCATGTAGGAACCAATCCTATAATCATATAAAAAAGCCCCAGCACTCACATCCGATCATGCAGGAACACATCCCACAACCCTATCAGAAAGGCTCAGCACTTATATTTAGCCATGCGGGAACACATCCTGCAACCATGCTAAAAAGGCTCTACACTTACATCTAGCCATGTGGGAACACATCCTACAACCATGCTAGAAAGGCTCTATACTTACATCCACCCATGTGGGAACACATCTTGCAACCATGATGGAAAGGCTCTGCACTTACATTCACCCATGTGAGAACACATCCTGCAACCATGATGGAAAGGCTCTGCATTTACATCCACCCATGAGGGAACACATCCTGCAACCATGATGGAAAGGTTCTGCACTTACATCCACCCATGCAAGAACACATCCTGAAACCATGATGGAGAGGCTCTCAACCCAAGGTTGAGGGTTCTTGGTAACTGAATAGGTGCCTCCATTCTCCAAGAGAATGGCATCAGCCCTTATATCTGATCAAGTGGGAACACATCCCTCAATCACATCAGAATGGCCATGCGCTCACATATGATCATGTGAGAACACATCTCACAGTCATATCAGAATGGCCCTCAGTCCTAGACCAAGTATTCCTGGTAACTGACCAGGAACCTCCATTCTAAGAATGGAAATAGCCCTTATATCTAATCATGTAGGAATTAATCCTACATTCATATCAGAATGGCTCAGCACTCATATTTGACATTGAAGGAACCAATCCTCTCACCATGATAGAATGGCTCAGCCCTTACATCTGACCATGGAAGGAACCAATCCTCTCACCATCTCAGAATATCTCACGGACTCATCACTTCCCCTTGGAAGGGACCTTAATCTAGAGAACACCAATATTCTCCCTGAAGTACTCAAATTTCACTTTGGCTAATGGCTTAGTCAACACATCAGCTATCTATTTTTCCGTCGCAACATACTGGAGCTTCACTGCTCCCCTCTGGACCATATCCATGATATAGTGATATACTTGATCTCAATATGCTTTGACTTGTCATGGAACACCGGGTTCTATGACAACTTCACACAACTTTGGTTGTCATAATGTATACAAGTAACATCCAACTAGAGATCAAATAAATCAGACAGTAACTTCCTCAGCCATACTGCCTCACAACTAGCTGAACAAGCTGCGACATACTCTGCTTCAGCTGTACTCAGTGCCACATAGGATTGCTTCCAGCTAAACCAAGAGATCACACCTGATCCCATATTGAAGCAACACCCTGAAGTGCTCTTCCTATCGATGGCACTTCCTGCCCAATCTGAATCAACATAACCCTCTAGGTTAATCTTCTGACTCACCTCATACTTGAGCCCATAATCAACTATACCCTTCAGGTACCTCAAAATATGCTTTGCAGCAATCAAGTGAACATGTCTCGGATCTATCAGGAATTGGCTCAAGGTGTTCATAGCAAAGCAAATATCTATTCTTGTGTTCATCAGGTACATCAAGGACCTAATCATATGACAATACATCATAGCATCAACTGTCTTTGATGAAGAATCACTCAATAGCTTCAGGTTTGATGCCATAGGTGTGGCCATAGCCTTGCAGTCCATCATCCCAAACCTCTTCAGGATCTTTACTGTATATTTCCCTTGTCCCATGGAAATTCCATCTACATTCTGCCACACCTCCATGCCTAGAAAATAATGCATCATACCCAAGTCCTTCATTTTGAACTCGGTAGCAAGCTTTTTATTTGTATAAGCAATTAACCAATCCATACCTATTACAAACAGATCATCTACATACAATAGGAGCATCACTGGGTTACCATCTTCAACCTTGTAGTAAAGGTTGGAATCTACTTTACTCTTAGTAAAGCCCAAACTGGATAGAAAGCTATCAATTCTACCGTACCAAGTCCTGGGTGCCTGTTTCAAACCGTACAAGGCTTTCTTCAATGTACATACATGAGACTCCCTATAATGTGTCTCAAAACCAAGTGGCTGCTCCACATATACTTCCTCTTCTACTATACCATTCAAGAAAGCAGTCTTGACATCCATTTGGTGTATCTTCCATTTCATCACTGCAACCAGAGCAAGTACTGATCTTATGGAAGTGTATCTGGATACAGGTGCAAAATTTTCTTCATAATATATTCCTTCTTTCTGGGAGAAACCACGAGCAACAAATATTGCTTTATATTTTTCAATGCTACCATCTGCAACATGCTTGATCTTGTAGATCCATTTGGAAGTTACAACTGAATTCCCTTCTGGTCTTGGGGCAACATCCCAAACACCATTCTTCATGATCGATTGATACTCTTTGATCATAGCATCCTTCCATTCTTTTCGTTCTTCTGATTCTTCATAATTGGAAGGTTCTTTATCGATGAAATCACATAATAATGCTACATACCCGGAGCAGGATCTGTTCCTCTTTATTTCTCTGTGGTTCTCTTCTGGAGCCCCATATCTTTCCACACCTTGGATAGCTTCTCGTACCCAAGCAGGTTTCATCTTGTGAGGATGGATTCTTCTCCTTAGGTGGATCTACAGGTTCTTGTGGTTCTTCAAATTCTCGATCTTCTTCTTGAACTTCTTCATTCATGGTTGTGTTATGAATTCTGGGTGCTTTTGCCTCTTCAGGAACTTTAGCAGGTTTCTTTCTAGATTTGTTGTAAGCTATGTCTTCGTCAAATGTCACATCCCTACTGATGTCGATATTCTTGAATCCTAGGAAGTATATTTTGTAAGCCTTCGAGCTTTTAGAGTATCCCACAAATGTTCCCTTCTTTCCTGAAGAATCTAATTTTCTTCTCTTCTCTTTTGGAATGTGAATGTATACAGGACAGCCAAATATTCTGAGATGGCTGACTTCTGGTTTCTTACTAGAGAAGACTTCTTCAGGAGTTTTGTTCTCAAGTACTCTATGTGGAGTACGGTTCTGTACATACACCGTTGTTCTGGCAGCTTTTGCCCATAGCTGCATAGGTAGATCTTGATCATGAAGCATTGATCTTGCGGCTTTCATGATAATTCTATTCTTCCTTTCTGCAATCCCATTCTTTTGTGGATTGTATGGAGTGGATAACTCCCTCTTAATCCCTAAGTCTTTGCATAACTCTTTGAATTCATTTGATGTGAATTCTCCACCATTATCTGATCGAAAGGTCTTGATCTTCTTTTCAGTGTGGTGTTTTACAATTTCTATAGCCTCCCTAATCTTTCTCAAGGACCAATTATCCACCTGAACTATAAATTTCATGTATTCTATCCTGATTGGGTGTCTTGTGCCATGGGAGTGTTGGGCTAAAGCATATTTTTGCGTTCTATCTAGCCGGATGTCAGCACAGTGTTGTTTAATCCTGGTTCTAATGGATCTCCCAGTTATGTAATGGCCAAATTGGCATAAATTAATGCCCACTACATGCCTTGTAGATCCAATGCAAGCAAGGAAGTAGAGACATCAAAATGTAATTAACAATCCTCATATTGTAGCAAGTTATATGCATTGGAGGCAAATAATGTTTTGAGAAGAAAATTTCTCGAAATTTCATAAGCCTACTCATTATTGGTGTCGTTATGAATGGAAACATCATGGATATCCACATGCGCATGGATTTATTTGTCTAAAATATGCTCCCGATATGGACACATTGAAGTGTGATGACCATCCTCAAGTTATATTTTCAAAGGAATTGTTTGATAGGTTTGTGCATGATTCCAATCCATGTAATCAACATTAGATAAATATATCAATTAGGAAGGACAATGACGATCATCCTTTCTTAAAGGAAACACAAAACCTATTTTAATCTAATCCAATGAAGGATTATGAAGAACTTATTAATTGTGTTGGGTGACACATAACTTGTAATGAGAAATCATGCCTTAGAAGAAAGGATGGAAAGTTAGTGTGTCAATATAAGGCACCTTGGGACCTATGTCGAACATAAAAAATTTATGTCTATGAGAATGGAGAAAAAAGGTGCGAACCTATAAGAAATGATTATATATTAAATACACATAATCAAGAAACATTGATGATGTAAAGAGAAAATATATATTAGAAACATTAGTATTTTTAAGCATGTGGTTATTAACTACATAGAAAAATATGCAGCCAAAGTTGAAAAAGGGTCAGACACTTTCCATGATATGTTGATGCGTATATATTCTATTCAAAATACAAATGAACCAGTAGTGCATGCATATAGTTATTTGTTGTGTGAGACAATTGTTGGTAGGGACATAGGAGCACAAGAGACGTGTCACATGTTATAGGAACCTCCGCTTTGTGAAAGTATTTTCTGAATTGTGGTTTTAAATGTTGGGATAAATGTTTTTAAATAGTTGCAAGTTGACACAAAGTATGACTAGAATGATAATTCTTTTATTGGTGCATATAATAAGAGAACAGTGAGCATGGGGTACCTTCCATTGATTGAAGCTGCAATATCATGGTCATATGAAAAACGTCATCATGATGAGAAATGGTTGGCACAAAATAATTATGCAATTATACAATTGTTTCCTAATTTTTTCTCATCTTTTTCTCATGGAAATGATAAGTTTGTGGAGTTTTGTTGGTATGAGTTGGTATTGTACAAGCCATTTCATGACTTTCACAAAGACATAGGTGAGACAATTCATGATAATATCCAAAATTGGGAAATTTTCCATTACAACCCTTAGCATGTTGATCGTAGTTCAATACCTCTTGAGGATCTGTGTGAGAATGAAAATGAAGTTGAAGATGATGTTTTTCCTAATTTGAAGAAAGACTCTAGAGAGCATGAGTGGGAAATAATTTTAGGGTTGTATAAGAATAAGCTTATAAATGTCAATGAGTTTGACATGATTGGATTGAGGGACTGTGATGTTTTGGAAAATCATAATTATGAAATTGTGGATGAAAAAACATTGAATCATGCTATTAAATTCAAATCCCAAAAGAAGAAAGACAATGAAATCATTACTACAGAACATGCAAATACTTATTCCTTTGAAAGTTTAGGAGAAAATCAAAGAATGTCGTATAACACAATCCTTGACCATTATAGAGAGGTGGTGGTATACATCCTATATGACTATTAGGAACTATTATTAAAGGAAATTGATTCTCTTCCTAATAAAATCCCCTTGCTTCTTTTGGCTCCAACCGGTGTTGCAGAATTCAACATATCTGCATCAACAATACACTCTACACTTCATATATTAGTAAGGGGCATGATCGATCTACAAGGGTCATGTTTTATTACCTTATAGGAGGAGATGAGACATGTCAAATACATCCTTATACATGAGATTAGTTTTATAGGGACAAATTTATTAAAGAATATCGATGCTCGCCTTCGTCAAGCCTTTCTAGAAGATCCAATTGTTCCCTTTGGAGGGAGATCAATCATATTAGTTGGTGATTTGGGAAAACTACCTCATATTATGGATAAACCTCCATATGCATGTGAAGGTCCTGCATAAGAGTTATGGAAATTATTTACAAAAGTTGTGACTCTTGATACAATGTTCAAGCAAGATAGACAAAGCAATAATAAAAAATGTTTTTGATGCCTTCTAAGGAGTGCTAGAGATGCAATTAACATTGTAGAAAACTGGAAATTACTAATTACACGTACAAATACCAAGATGGATGGTCCCAAAAAGGAAATTCTTAATAAGGTTATACATTTATTTACAACAAATAAAGATGTCAATAATCACAATAATCATTGCTTGTGATCCTTAAATCACCCTGTTGGGTGTAGTTTTGTTGCAAGAGTAAGTAGTAACTACTCAATTGAATCTAATGAGGAACAATTACATAGTGAGTTGATTATTATTGTTGGAGGTAAGTTCAAGATTACTTCAAACTTATGGATTGACGTAAGACTTGTCAATGGTGCCCTTGGGGTAGTTGAACAAATTGTGTATAATCATGGAATACCCCCTTAATCCTCCCACATATTTTTTAGTGATATTTGATAATAATGAAGGGGTTCCATGGGATTCAACATTTCCTCATAAATTCCCTACCACACCAATTGAAAGAGGTAAAGCAAGATAAATTCCATTGAGACTTGCTTGGGGCTTAACAATCCATAAGTATCAGGTATTGACATTAGAGAAAGCAACTATTAATATTGGGAAGAATGAGCGATAGTATCTCACTTTTACTGTAATATCTAGAGTAAAATCTTTGGATGGTATTCGATTTCAACCTCCATTTTCATATGATCGATATGAAAAGATAGAAAGTGTGTGGGTGTCGATAATATAAAAGTTAGAGAAGAAATATTAATATCACTTACTATGTAATATATATGTTATTCAATATCTTTATCATTTCATTTTGTTATTATACAACTTACTAATCACTAAAAAATCTTTATGTGTTATTATTCATCTTCTTATTGACATAGATACATATTTTCATTATACGAATTTTTTATTATTTAGATTCTTAATGATGTTCTTGAGTATCATAGTATAGACATATTTCCTTCACATGGTACATGGATTTTATTACTTCTGACTCCCCCCATGCCCCCCACACCCATGACTGGAACTAGAATAGATCCATCTTAAAGCGGATGTAGAAAGCGCTAAGAGGTATCAAATATCTCAAGGTGAAAACCCCTCCTCTACATTTTCACTCTAAAATGTGCTTGCACGATCCATATTAGTACTTTATATATCCACTTTAACATGTATCCATGTTGGTATTACAAGAAAATTGAAATTGGTGGATATTTTGGGAAAAATCCATAAAAATAGCGTATGGGATAATTTTTTCCATTAAAATATTCCTTGCATAGGTGTCCAACAATATCAATCCCTTTTAGTAAAAGTGTTCATGTATTCAATTTCTAGAAAGGTGAAAAGGTCTCACCCAAATTATTGTTCCAAGACTTAAGGTCATTTAGGCTTATATAGCATGGTCCTCATGATTACCACTTGAATCAATTGACATGGTCTCTCTTAGTACTTATACCAACCAATATTTGACATATCACAACACACATTAAATGATTTAAGGATGATCACAAACTGAAACCATTACAACCCACACAACCATCCTTATTAAATAGGGAAGATGAATAAGGTCAACGCATACTCATTTCATAGCATAGTTATAGAATAACATAAGAAATAATAGTCACCATAAAAGAAGAAAACAATGAAATTTTTTAATAGTCCCTCCTTCCATTGATATTCAATATGACCCAATACATTAGTGACAACTTAGAGTTACGATCACAGTAATTACACTAACATAGATGAATATTAAACCTTGATCCAATTTCTTAAGGTGTAATTTTTTTCATCTTAATTTTTTTACATGTTTAAAAAATTTACACCACAAAATTTTAATCTCTTATTTGCCATACATAATTGCACGAAGATTCTCCAAATATTATATAATATAAATATATGAAAAAATACATATGACTTTTTAGTTTTTAGTTAATACAACATGATTATATATATATATATAATCTTAGGAAGGTTAGGAATGCATGTCCCCCATACTGGCCTATAGAGCACCTCGCTACTCTCGATGGAATTACATGGGTAAAAATTGATAGTTTACTAGTCAACTAAACCATAATAACAACAATATATTCAATAATAAAAACAATAACTTATTTAAGCATGAGACATTACAATATATAGCTATTTTTTGAAAGGCGGGAAGGTGCATCCAAAACTCCACACAGTCATCTTCTTCTCTCTTTTTGACTTTATAAACTTGCATTCATCTTCCTTTACTTCATCTAAGAGTTTCCTTCTTTTGTTGCCTCTTCCTAGATTTCTTAATGTTTTTTTCTCTATCCCAATCTTTACCTCAAACTTTGAGGAAAGGCTTTGTACTCTGTGCCACAACTTTTATCTTGTTATGTTTGTGATTTTTGCGCCACCTTGTCCTTCTCACAACCACATCCATATTGTATTCAAAATTCAAAACTTAAAGTGAGTGGCCCAACCTAATTTAATTTATATCTTTATCTTTACAACAAGCATCAATGTCAAAACAAAAACTATTTGGATATATCTCTATCTTGGCCATGTCTTTATTATCCAAACATTCTTTGTGTTTGGGAAATATGTTGTTATAAATCATTTCTCTCCCACATTATATACTATAGGAATCCAAGCCTTTAGCTTAGAACCAATCCAACAAGCCTTGTGGTTTAATATCAAAAATTAACCTTCACTTTTGAGGGGGAATTTTAATCAAATACTTGAATTATATCACTACAATGGATAGATATTGTTGGACACTTATGTGTACCTTGGTTTGAGATTCAACCAACATATGGTTCTATTGTTAGGACCCTTCATCATGTATATGATGTTCTGGAAGCATGAATGCCAAGTTGACCCAATGTTAAATTAAGGGTTGGTAGTTTGAGTATATTGATCACTTTTATAAACAACACATTAAGGGTGATTGATATTTGATGGATGCATGATGATCATGAAAATTATGAGATGTTTTGGGTAGAGTTTCTAGTGGTACTATTTGAATTGTCAAAAGGATTAGGAGAAAATATGTGACTATATTGGAAGAGAATAAAATAAATCTAACGGAACACCCATAATTTGGTTACACTAAAGGTTTTTTCATGAATTTGAAAGGGTGATTAATTTTTGACTAAATTCAACTATAGAAGGGTATATCATTAAGTATTTGGTGGAGTTGAATGAGTATTTTTCAAGGGAGAGGTAGTTCAATAAGGGATCACACAAATAGTGATGAAGAGGTTGTGACCTAGGGGGTATCCTAGGATGAATTAATCCAATGTAATTAAGTAAGGAAAGAAAAATTCCATGGAGGATGTACGAACTATGAGGAGGAAACAAAGATATATAAAAAAGGATGCGACAATTGATAAGTGGTGGTTGGCTAATATTAAGGTCCAAACAAGAGAGTAAGTGGTGAATGAAGCAATGAAAATTGAATGGATTACGCAAGCATTATTTGAAGAAATTGGGAGAATCATAGAAATGAGGAGAAAAATTCAACTAGATGTTGAAAAACTAAGTATTAGTACTGCAACAAGTTCTATGTAATGGACTAGGGGAAAGAACAATGGTGAAGTAATTGAGAGAGCCAACAATTGGGAACATGTAAGTGATAAAATGTGTTCAATGAGAAGGACTGGAGACAATGTAGCATGAACCTTTTCCTAATGATAATGAAGACCATAATTGTCAAGGAGAACAAAATCATTGAAAAATAAGCAAGAGAGGTGCTTGATGATCTATTTTGGTTATTTCAAATGAAATATAGATAAGTAGAAGAATTGGTAAAACCTAAGGACAATGAATCTAGAATAGACCTTTTACCGCCCCTCTTGCATCTTTAAAATAATGAGGTGAGATTTAACCCAAATTCTAGTTATTCTTTTATGGAGACCTAAATGTGGAGGTAAGAATAGTAGTGGTGGGAAGTCAAGTGGGAAAAACATCAGCATTAGTAAAAGAAGTATAAGAGTGGATTTGAATTCAAATTTTCAAGAACATTGCTCTTCTAAAAATAATAATTGTTCCAATAAGTACTAAGGACTATCATAGTCCATTATTACCTTAAAGTGTCTTCCTATTAGGCAAGAGCACTGTTTATTAATTACATGTAGTATGGACAACATTTCCTTTTCATAAATTGGTTTGAGTAATTTTTTTCCTTGAAGTTGACAACTTTGAAAGGAAAGGGTCATTCCTTCTTGATTTAAAAATCTACCAATGCCATGAACTGAGGCATCACATTCCACAATAAAAAAATTTGTGAATTCAGGAAAGGCCAATATAGGAGTTGTACACATATCTGATTTAAAATTTTCAAAATAATTAATTGCTTTTTGAGTCGAAGGGAATGCCTCCTTTTCCATTAAAATTGTTAGAGGTTTTTTTATTTGACCATAATTCTTGACGAACTTATGGTAGTATCATGTTAATCCTGAAAATGCTTTAACATTCTTCAAGGTTTTAGGAATTGAGAATTCCATGATAGATTTAATTTTCTTAGATTTCACTTTGACGTCTTCATAAAAAACAATATGATGCAAATATTTCACTTCTTGAACCCTAAAGGCACACTTAAAACACTTGGCATATCATTAGTGGCCCTCCAATAGTTATAAGACCATGTCAACATGTTGTACATCAAGGCAACTTTTAAGAACCCCCATATATGTGTCTGTATAATAAATGGGTGAATCCCCATGATACATGAAAAAGTGTGAAGGCTATTTGATCAAGAGTATAATATTTATAGATGATTTTTGTGGGAATATTTTATAGAATTAACAAAACTTGCAAAATATGTGCGAATATTTCACAAAATTTTAAAATCTGTAAAATCATGGCAAATCTTTTACAAAATTATAAAACCTTGTAAAATATTTGATGAAACTTCCATATAATTAGAAAATATTGTAAAATTTTGGAAAATATTTCATTGAACTATAAAAACTTGCAAAGCCTTGACAAATTGGTTGAAATTTGACTTAATAAATTATCTAGATGATTTTGTACTCTAGATTTGTCATGTACTTTTGCACTAGAACAAATTGTAAGCAAAATCCAACTTCCAAGCTAATTTTTTGAATATACTCATAATAACTTATGCTACTAAGTTCAAATATCCTTGGATATCAAATGGAGAGATGATTTCAAAAATATTTTCAATTTACAATTGAGAACTTGATCAAAGTGTGAAACTCATTTATCCTACTACACTAAGTGTACAGTCAATTCTCATAAATCATGATGGGACCAATGATCCCCCTCAATTTAAAAATATAGCTACAATAAAAATAGTTGTTTGAAGCACTACCCAAAAATACAAGGCTTAACTCAATGATCTCAAAAAATCTAATGGATGGTTGCATTGCATACACATTAACATTATTGTCCTTTTAGCATGGATGTCCCTATTTCTAGCATGACATGCAATCAAAGTGAATAAATTTTGTAAGATAAAGATAATAAGTTACCTCTCACAAAACATTAAAATAAAACATAAAACTTTTTTATTTTATTTTGCAAAATTTCCATATGATACCAATCCTCCTCTTTATGTATGATTAACAATAGGGAAAATTTTAAAAACACATACCTCAACATATTCTTTCAAGTTCTACTTCACATGTCCTACAATAAAGGGTGTGTTAGTTACCAATACCATTTTAGTTTTAACATTATTATGTGATCAAAGACTAAATTTTATCAAGGAATTTATAAATAAAGCTAGAATCTTAGAGACTACATGTAATGATCTTTTAGTCATGAAATCAAAAGTATAATTTCATTATATGAAGGTCGGTCTCATTGCCAATAATTATCCTATGATGAATGCATATGAATCTAGTAAGTGAGTGCATAGACCATTTTTCTCTTTTTTTATCAACTCAGATCCCATTTCCCTTTCTAAATAGAAACACATGTTTTCAAAGAAAATATAAAATAAACATAGTAGATTCTGTTATTACTCAAATTGTTTGAGGACTCTCACAGACCTTGAAAATTAATCAATGAAGAGTACGAGATGGATGAAAGGTGCTAAAGGTAAGAATCCTAATGTTCATAAATTCTAATAGGTGACTAGGAGAAGAGACACATGCACTAACCCAAGGAAGAGCATAAATTCATTGATCTCCAATTGATTGAATGACCAAGATGAATAGCGCCCAGTAAAATAGGAAGACACTTAAGACCAAGGAGGGCCAAGAAGATATATCATCCAATCAACATGATCAACAATCGATAAAAAAAACACACAGGTAAATGTGATGTGTGTTTACAACTGTAAAGGTGACGATTAATTTTGGAAAGGTGAGATTAGATCTAACGATGGAAACCCATAGCACATTTGTAAGGTGCATGTACTTTGGAGAGAATCGAGCATGCACAAAAGGGAAACCACTGAAAACACGTGTCAATATTTTGTTCTTTGCACATGCTTGAGGAAATTTTCAAAACCACTTGAGTGAGCATGTGTTACCACCGTCGGAAACCATGACAATTTTCTCCTTTGATGGAAAAGTGACCCCAATGCTTGACCAAGTCATATCGTCATCTCATGTCAGCCAATTGGGATTGAGGTCAATAGTCACATCATTTATTATCCCAACCAATAATAGCCTACCAAGTCTCTCTCTGAACCCAATTCCCATTAAAAGTTAAATTTTGTATGTTGCACAAGTCATTATTGTTCATGCACTCACCAAACACCCGTGAACAAGAGGTCTAAGTTCCCAATACATACACTCAACAACCAACTTAGTCGTCTGAATAGAGGTTACAATCCATGTCATCTAGTTGGATAAACTAGTTTAAACCTTCCTGCATTTAACTTTTCCATAAAATAGTAAATTTTTTTTTACCTAATCCTCTAGACCTAACCAGAGAGTTTTAACCGCTAAAATGGCCCATCCAACCTCTGAAGTCCCTCCCAAGTCCGTTTTAGAAGAAAAATCGGTCATTTTTTACCATCAAGCTCGTATTAGGGATATAGTAATATTCCATTTTGAATTGATTCAAAACCTAGTCAAAGCATGGTAGAAAGAAACCATAGACCAAGGCCCCTATGAATTATGGAAGTCCAACCTAATATGTTCATTCTTCCCTCCCATGGTGCATTTCCCCAATTTTACAAAGTGTTACTCAGCAAGAGTTTCACTGAGCTAAAGAACAATTAAATATTCTTATGGATCCATAGTTGTATCCCTCATTAATGTTGAAAGTGTTAGGATTTATAATCCTCCCTTAACAAAACTATCTATTAGATTATTTTAGCCTAATTTAGGAATCTTTTATTAATTATTGGTTCCACTAGTACCATTGGGTCCACTTGGTCTAATGGGGCCACATGTACCAGTCACTAGAGTGTGGGGAACACTTATAGAGTATAAATAAGTCTGAATGCACTTGCATGCATAATTTTAGGCACATACTATGTCAATCCATACATTTTAGGAGCCACTGGGAGTCCCGATACCAACCTCCTTCAGTTGTTGGTAGTTGGTAACTAGTTAAGCTTAGTTATTCTTCAATTATATTCAGTTAGTTCTCCTCCAGTTTAGTTAGTGCTATTTATGCATGGATGCATGTGGGAAGACACTATTTCTCACCTACTTCTCACCTACCACTGCAGTTAGATTGGTTTAACTGATTATAACTAATGGATTGACTGTATTAGACATCTAGAGTTAACCATTTGGACTCTGATAGTGATTTAGACATATTTAGTTATCCATGCATTTAGATACAATTATATTCAGTTGGTGGATTCAAATTAATCCCTAATTATTCAAATTCCTCCTTATGTAACACTATTTTAACACCAGATTCTTTAATGAAGAAAATACTGTAATTCTATGAGAAATACTTGTATGTTTCCTGTGAGATTTGATTTGTTCAATTTGTATAATTCATTCCTATTCACTGGATAATAATTAAGAATATGATTGCACTCATTTCTTGATGATATAAATGGTGCAACAATTCTAACATGGTATGAGATCCATATCAAGCAAGATTCAAGTATGTTTACTCTCCATTGAACACTAGAAGTAGTTGGGTTTCCACAGAAGTCCTGCAAAGAGTGCCTTGCTTGCTCTGAATTTATTCAGAGTGTCAGTGCGGGTGTGACAGACCCTGAGAAAGTGTTCATGTCGAGAGGGAAGGCTTGATTCTAACATAGTTCAGATGATTTTTGTTTTGGAGTGAAATTTCTACAGGTGCTACATAGCTAGTGTGAATATATTGTCATTTCTAACAGGAGACTTATGGATTCTCAACCCTCCACACCTAGGATCCTAATACCATTCAATTATGTTTATTGGAGGGAAGATATGAATTTTTCCTTGCGCAACAAGGGATACTTCAGGATAATACTTGGAAGGGAGGTCGATCCCCATCATCTAGCTGAGAAAAAAAAGTTTCTGACCTGCTTAGATGAAGATTCCAGTTATCTATGTACTCACATATCTAGAGATCTCCTCTTTAACCTTGAAGGTTTGAGGACTACTAGAGAATATTGGGAGAAGCTTCAAGTATTTTTTGGAAATCAAGATGAGCTTTGGGGACACATTCCAAAGAAAATTTTGATAGCCTTACATCTCTACAGTTTCGATACCATACAATGATTCTTTACTAAATTCAAGTTTCTTGCAGTTCAATGCAAACAGTGTGGAATAGAAAGGAAGGATGAGAAGTATGTTCTCTCCATACTCAACAAACTAGGATCTGAGTATTCTGTATTTGTCTCAATCTTCCATTCTGGAAGGGATTCCATTCCCAATTGGAATATGCCCTCACTTGATTCCTTTGTTGAGTCCTTAATACAAGAGAAAGAGAAGTTGATCTAGATGGGAGTCATCAAGACTTCCAAATATGAATCCTTTCTAGCGTCACACTCTCTCAAAGCACAAGGTAAAGGGAAATATAAGGGGAAGGAGACTAAAGCAACTGATTCAAATCCTAAAGAGAATCAGAAGACTTCTGAAGGACCTTCGGGATCTAAGAAGAAAAAGAAGTTTGAAAATAATATGTGTCCCCATTGTATGAGGGGCTTTCATCCAGAAGACTCTTGCATGAAGAAGCAAGTTGACCAGTTGATTGCCCTCCTCAAGCAGAATAACATTGCTCTTCCACAAACAGAAAATAATCCTGATGATAGACCATAGACAGAATATGATGAAAGCTGCCATGCCTTGAAGGCTAGCCTTACTCAGTAAACAACATATTTTATTGGTTTGGGATCATCCAACCACTTGGTTTCCTCCAAAGAATCTTTATATACTCTCACACTATCAAAAGGGACTAACATTCACATGGGAGTTGATTCCCAAATTCCAGCAGAAGGAATAGGTTCAGTTAAAACCAAGCATGGTGAGTTCAAAAATGTTCTCTATGTACCCTCCTAAGAGAGTTACATTTGAATCAGATTCAGTTGAGATCACAAAAAAATATACTATAGAGATCATAGTGAAAGGTATTGCAAATCATTCTACTAAATATTATGATTTCTCACATTTTTTCCTATCTCACCTCCTACAACTTTATTGTCTCATGCTAACAACACTAACAATATTTGGCATGATATATTTGTCCATCTCAATTTCAAATATCTCCAGTAACTCCACAATGGTAAAATGGTTGAAGGTTTTCCTCTTATCCAAACTTTCGATGGAATATGTTCTAGTTTCTTGGTAGGTAAGCATCCATAGAAGAGGTATGAAGTTAGGAATGCACATAGAGATGCCTCTATACTTGATTTGATACATAGTAATGTGGCTGGCCCTATTCCCATGAAATCGATTAATGGTTGCAGGTATTTCCTCACCTTTATTGATGATTGTTCTAGCTACTGCTGGATCTACTTTATGAAACATAAATCAGAAGTTTTTGAGATTTTTAAAGTTTTTAAAGCTATGGTTGAGAATAGTTTCAATAAGAAAATCAAGTCCATAAGATATGATAAAGGAGGAGAGTATATCAAAAGAAAATTTTAGTATTTCTATGAAATAGAGGGGATTCGAATGGAGCACTCAGTTCCATATACACCACATCAGAATGGTGTTGCTGAGAGGAAGAACAGATCCCTGAAGGAGATGGAAACATGCCTTCTCCATGCCAAGAATATCCCTCCTTCTCTTTGGGAAAAAGTTGTGAATTGTTATTCATATTTGCAGAATAGAGTGCCTCATAAATCAGTGGTTGTGTTCACTCCATTCGAAGCACTGCATGGGTATAAGTCCAATGTATCTCATTTGAGAGTTTTTGGTTCCAAATAATGGGCTAGAATACCACTTGACAATAGGAAGGCCTTCCAATCCCAAAGTAGCGAATGCATTCTATTGGGATATGCAGAAGATGGAAAAGCATACAAGTTGATGGAGGTTGCAACTAGGAAATGCTTTATTGAGAGGAGTGTCCAGTTTGAAGAATACCAGTTGTGTGATGCACCACCATCCAAAGCACAAGAAGGTATAAACACTCTTACTCCCAATTTTGATGATGATGATGATTTGTTACATGTTTCAGATTCAAATGAAGAGGATCAAGACTAGAATGATCTTGTTATTGAAGCTAAACCTCATGAGATTCTAGATCCATATCCAACATCCATTCTAAACCAAAGGCCTAAGCCTATATGGGCTCAAAATCTCATTGATGCAGTTGGGGATGGTGCTGGGAATCCATAAGACAAAAGGAGAACTATGTTCCAGTATCAGAATGATCATGTTGCACTCTCTGTCACATATTTTCTCCCTACTGAGTGGCTCAACAAAATTATAGGACAGTGCTACTTAATGATAGAGAATGATCAACCACTTGGCCCACAGAAGCATAAAAGTGATCATTCTCCACCTCTTCTATCTAGAAGAAACACACAAATTCATCAGTTCAAAATAACATTGAGAGGTTCACATGCACAGCTCCAGGATGCTGCTACACAAAAGAACCATACTATTGCATGGAGCTGAAAATTAGAAAACATTGTTTTGATAAGTTATTTTGCTAAGGAGGAAGTTTATTTCTTCTAAATATAGCTTGTTTTTTCTCTTTTCCGGCTTATTTTGAGGGGGGGGGGTTCCCATGAGGTTTTTCCTTATTTCCTCGATTTATTAAGAAACATTTTTATCTTTTAGATTGTATATGGGTGAATTTTGGACTTGTTTATGGGGCCCACAGTTGTCCAAGTTAGGATTTATAATCCTCCATTGACCAAATTGTTTATTAGATTATTTTAGCCTAACTTAGGAGTCTTTTATTAATTATTGGGTCCATTAGTACCATTGGGTCAACTTGGCCTAATGGGGACACATGTACCAGTCACTAGAGTGTGGGGAACACATATAGAGGATAACTAATACTTCCTTCATTTGCATACATCATTTTAGGTGCCTCCTAGGCCAATCCCTACGTTTTAGGATCCACTAGGAGTCCTGACACCGGCCTCCTTTAGTTGTTGGCAATTGGTAACTAGTTAAGCTTAGAAACTCTTCAGTTACATTCAATTAGTTCTTCTCTAGTTTAGTTATCACTAGTTATGCATGGTTGCATGTGGGAAGGAACTAGTTATCACCTACTTCTCACCTACCACTGTAGTTAGACTGGTTTTAAAGATTATAACTGATGGATTGACTGAAATAGACATCTGGAGTTAACCACTTGGACTCCAATAGTTATTTAGACATCTTTAATTAGCCATGCAGTCAGATAAAATTACATTCAGTTGGTGTATTCTAATTCATCCCTAATGATTTGAATTCCTCCTTACGTAACACTATTGTAATACCGGATTCTTTAATGAAGAGAATACTCTAATTCTTTGAGAAATACTTGTTTGTTTCCTATGATATTTGATTTTTTCAGTTTGTATAATTGATTCCTCTTCACTGCATAATAATTAAGAATATGATTTCACTCATTTATTGATGATCTAAATGGCACAATAATCATAACAGAAAACATTAGAAAAATGTTCACCTTACCATGATAACAAGACCTTCTACCATTTGGTGGAAAAAAATTAGCCCTGCAGTACGAAACCCTAAAACCTGTTAGTAAAACCAATATCATGAACCAATATATGGAAGCAGGAATGGTATATGCAAACAAAAATACCCCTTTGAAAACTATTTTCTTCAAACCTAAGGCCAGAAAGATAATTGCCTTGTTTTGTTCCATATTAGGGTACAAAAGTGATGAAGAAGTATATGAGACTATGTTATGTTTCCTCTCAAAATTACATCTAGTAATATGCCAAGCCATAAAGTATAATACTCATGATTTTGTAGCTCAAATCCTCAATCAACAATTAACAGATTCCCCGCATAATATATTTTTATATTTCCCTCCTACTTATTCTTCTTTTTACTGCACCAGAATTTCAAAATTCTAGGCCTGAACATGAATGCTCAATTAGACATATATATTCTTGCACATGAATGGAATCCAAAATTTATTAGAAAATCAAGCAATTATAACTTCAAAGAGTTTACAAACAAAGTAACGAGGATTGCCTATGTGGTCATTCATGGGATATATCTACCAAGAATTCACAGAGAAGGCAAAGAATGGTTACAGTTAACACCAGAAACCAAACTGGGTGACAGGTTCCTTTCTAAAGATAATACCATTATTAGGGTATATGTATTTGAAGGAAAACCATATAAACTGCCCACTTTTCTGATAATCAAGATCTTGGAAATGGAATATGCCAGACAAGTACTACTATCAATTGAGTTACACTTTGGGAATGTTAAAAAACACAAATATTTCCATATCCCAAAGGATGTAGGTCACTTCCAGATCATATCTCTAATTATTGTACATTACTTTGAAGGATTCCTAGAGCAGTTAATATTAGATAAGGCTAAATCAATGGCATATGACCCTTATGGAGTAATATTAAAACAAATACAGAAAATAAAAATGCATCATATGAACCAACTTCCAGGATTGACTAGGTAAACAATGTTGTTGGCATATTTTCCATTGACCCAGGTTGATATTTCCCTATTTATCTGACAAATCCCAAGATATCGACCCGACAGAGCATAACATCATTGGAAACACTTGCAAAGGTGCAGTACTCTCACCTAAGATATCTATGGGGACTACCATGACTAGGTTTCTACAATTATGGAAGGGGATTTCTTCACAACAACATCAATAAACAACTTGACCAAAATGGGAGGATGGATTACCACCAACACATACACAACAAGAAAGAAGGTCAATATGTTGACATATTCACAAAATGTAAGAATATAGAGAAGCATCATTGCATGCAAGATATATAAAACATAGACATATTAACTATATTTTTTGTTAACATTCCATAGTATAAGTGCAACAAACTCATAAAGGTTTAAACAAAATACATACATACATCAAATACACAAATACTTAACTTGGAAACCCAAACAAGAAAAAACCACAAAAACGCTCTTCATCTGGCGTGAGTAATATTTGGAATGTTTTTTATCTATGCAAAAAAATTGTAGACTTCTCTTAGAATCTTATTTGCAATGAATATGTTTTCTCTATCTTTCTCATGCTCTCATGTTTTCTTCCTTCTCTTTTGTCGAACTTTCTATCTATCTCATAAGGTTTTTACAATCAATGATTATCCATGATGCATCAAGAGTCTACATGGAATCTAGATCTCCTAAATATTTTGTGATAGTCTTCACACATATTGGATCGATCCTATATATCTTTTTCAATTATTGTTCCAGCCGTCAACTAGTTCTTAACTAATAATCAACTGGTTGTTCAAACTACTCGATTGAATCATATTACATTAATAAAGGCACTAACGACCCAATTTACAATCATGTCCATTCGTAAATATAGACTATTAGTATAAGTTAACTCACTCTTACATTTATTGTTTTCTCAAAACATGTCAAATTCCCATATTCGACTTACTCTTCTCCTTAACCTGTCACGTCCTTTCTCTCCTTCCAACCACATTCTTCACAATTTCGAACAAAACTAGTATGATTTTTCCTAGGGACAACAAGCCCCCAACACTCACCTGTGACTCATCCTAAGACACTTTAGGCAAATTCTTAGTAACTTGCTCCAACTCTGCATCATCCATCAAGGCTTCCCACGACTAGGAAACTTGCACATATGCTTTGGCACAATGTTCCTAGACCTCCTTAATATTTTGCACAGTTTATGGTGTCTCCTTTTGTCATGTTTCCAGTGCCTCAAGGGGTTTAATGGGAGTCATCTTTGTTTCTTACTATGCAACTCATTGGTGGAGGTAGATAACTAACTCCCCAAGTTGAAAAACTCTATCCTTTTTGAGAATTTCAGTTGTAATTCCATATTTGGAGAAATCATGACAAGCGAGCGCGATAGCCTGCTCCAAGCTTTTCGTGTCCTCCTTCCATCTCTTTGATTTCTACTCTATCTATTTCACATTGTTTTTTAGCGATACGATGGTATTATTTGAATGTTTGAGTTGCTCAAACACCACATTCTCTCTTTGCTTCAACTCATCTACTGCAGCCTAGTGAATATTATGCAATAGATACATAAGAATTATAGAAAAATCAATACTTACATGACCAACGTCTTTGATCATGGAATTATGATCTGGATTTCTCAAATCAAGTGCCTTAGATTACACTTGAATCTTTATGTGTTATTGTGGTGTTGGTACCTCAATAGTTCGATCCTTAGAAGGACCAACATATTCATGCGTATTAGTCTAGAACACTTCCCGCTCAACCACTACTCTAACTTCTTTTACTGCGACACAGAGAGTCTACAGTAAGTCTGTAATGCCTCCTACTAGGTTGGTATTCCTTTCATCGATCCTCTTACAAGCCTCATTGTAAAATTCCTCCATTCGATCAACAATGAGATTGTAGTTTTCATTGGTAACGCCACCAATTCAAAATGTTTTATTGGCCTTTTGTTTCTTTCAACTCTTATTCGATTCTTCAGATCTTTTGCACTTGTCACCCAATTCTAGATCCATCAAGGTTGTGCTAGAATATTCTTTACTTTCATAGGGAGAGCTTCATGGGATTTATTCTCCATGTTGATCTCCTCCATGATTTCTCGTTGTTCCATTCTATCATGGGTCAATCTTCGGATATAGTTGATCATCTATGATAGGTTGTCTCCACTCTTCAGGCCAGTCCTGAACAATTATCTCAATATATTCATCTGTGAATCGAAACTAAGTGGCTAACCATTGGTTCTATGGGTCTTGTCTAGTTTTAGATAGGTGTGGTGAGCCCCAACCAAAAATATAATAATATTATGGAACCGCTGGAAAATATCTATAGTAATCCTTGCTTATTTCCCAACATGGTGTGTCAGTGCATCACAATGTAAATAAAAATCAACATTATTGTCCTTCTGCTGAAACATATTATCCTTCTCATACCAAAGGTTCTAGTATCGCAACCCTCAACATGGCACAGGAATGTACACCCCTTGATATTTTGATGGCTTGTCCCATGTGACAAATGATATCAAAATTAAAAACCATGAATAGGTAAAAGGAGTACCTTTCTCCTAAGCATCACTGACATTTTCTAACAACTAGTTCATCAGATAATTTGACTAGTTCATATAAACACCCGCAACACATTGTTCTGTTGTAGTAATGGTTCTAGCAATACATTGGTTCAGTCGCATCTTCCTGAGCAACTTGCTTGATAATACTTTCGTTGTGAACCAAACAACACTGTCATTAATAGAGGAAATGGATAATTCTGTCTTATCTCTGGTTAGGTCGTATTTCTCCTTCATTCGGTTGACTATGCTCTGGTCCTGGTCCTTTCTATCAAATAATGATATTGGGCTGACCCATGCAAGAGGCAGTCGAGTGATTGAAGTTATCAAGTCGACCTCCACTAAAATTCACCGATCCAGCAAAAGGAAACATCCATGAAAACAAACCACAAATTGTTTCATGCATGTATTAACTTCCATCGTGTGACCAGAATGGGGAATGTGCATCAATGATAGTATGCAAGAATTCTCCAATCCTCTTGCACAGTCCATTGGAACAAGTTGAATCGATACATCTTTAGTTTCTCACATAGAGGTCATCTATAGTGACATGGTGATTTTAGGAAAATTATGTAGATCATGGTCTACGAATCCCATCTTCCTTGGATTCGACAGAATATCTACCACAACATGGATTCCTTTCGTGATGGATGGACTAACCAACATATACTTGGAATTCTTGCTAATAGTTACACTTGAAGAATCATCTTTCCTTGGGAGAATGTATTCAGGAAACATGGTCACTGAACCAAATCCCAATGCTTTGGTGTCATGGGTATCCTTAAATATCTGTTGAGGAACAATTCCACGGCCAATGCACTTCTTTATTAATGAAACGACCGATACTAGTCATGACATAAATTCTGTAGGTTCTTCAACAATGAGAGAAAGAGAAGGAACCTCCATGCCAGATCCTTGAAAAGTGATAGTGCTCAATTCAAGGGTTACCATAATCAACTAAATGAATTTGTCCTCAAAGGGGTTGTTGCAGACAAATGGTGCAGCTCCATAAATTACTCAGAGGGTTACAAATGAATGTGCGGGCTTCCACGCAAAGATGAAAATAGGTTTATGCAGCAAGAAGTTGTTCATTCATGTGGTTCTGCAAGAAATGGATAAGGTGGTGGAAAATTCTATCACATGGGGCAATATTTTCCATCATTTCAATAAACCACCACCTAAAGCATCACCTCACTAATCATGAAAACAATTAGTTATTATGCATTAATGGCATATGTGACCAAAAAGCATGTCGTTGAAATCTCTTTTTACTTCATCTTAACTTCTTGCCAACTGTAACTTTCAACAGAAGTTCCTCTTATGACAAATGTATAGTATGTGACATCCTTTCTCTTGCGATAAAATATTTACATTCAAAACTTGTGACAAAATTTATATATTTTCGTAGAAAAAAAATAATTTTATTCATTGAGAATAACATGGAGTGTCCATAAGGACTTACATCAGTTTCTATGCTTCACCAAGCGTGACATATATCCTTACATTTCATTATTTAAAAAACATAATACATTGTTGGACCTAACAGCTTCTTTTGTAGAATTAGAATATCTCTCATGTTGTTTCTAAGTTCCAACTCCAATGTTGTTTCCCAACGGAGTAGAGGCGCGTTCCTGCACTATTTTTTTCTTGGTGAAGTACATTCCCTATGTGATGAGAAAAAAACTTTTTCTAGATTGCTTCTTCTAAAATGAGTGTTTTGGAGTCTTATATTCTTATGAAAAAATTGGATACTTGACCGTTCATGTGTTCCTCCCCTTTGATGATTCCTGGTTGGATTGCTAGAGCTAGTTTTGATAAAGTATGTTCTTCTATGGTTAGCTCTCTATAGATATGTGAGAACATTAATGATTCAAAGGAAGGATTCATAGCTTGTATTTCATTTAACAGATAATGTAGATGAGGATCTCTAATATTGTTTTTTCCATTTACCCAATCGATCATTGTTTTTGAATCACCATAAATGTGTATTCTTGGAACCTACTTATCCTTGGCAATCTTTAAGACTGTCCATAAGGATGAAAGTTCAGCTTTGCTATTTGTTGCATGTCCCATGGACAATTTGAAGGATATTTTGTTGTGATCAAATATATAAATGACACCTCCTTCTCCTCCTAAAGGAATATTACCTTGAAGTGCGCCATCAAAGAAGGCCCATGGTTGGATTTTGTTAATATTTGATGCATTTATAATCCGAATTTTGCTTTGTTTGGGGACTGTTTTATGCTCTTTCATTTTCTGTACCAGCAGAGCTGATGTAATGTTAGAAGGGGTCCAATAATATTTGAAAATTGCTCTATTATGAGCTTCCCAAATGTTATACATAGAGAGGGAAGGAAATGGGTCAAAACAACACACCCCTATGTTCTACCACCAATTATGAGCGCGGTGCTCCAAGGTAGATTCACAATTATTGATCGTCCTATATTGCATGAGAGTCCTTGCTACAGTGGTCCAAAAATCCCCTGCATAAGGACAAGATATGAACAAATGAGAGGAATTTTATTCACTTGATTTGCACAAAATACAAATACTTGGACCTTGAAATCCTCTTTTCCTCAAAATTTCCCAAGTCAGATGTTTATTGCACATTGCTAACCAAAAATTTATGATGGTTTTTAGGGGGCTGTTTATTCCCCAAATTTTGTCCCACCACGACCTTTTTTCTCCTTCTGACTGTTCAAATATGTCTACTTCGTAACCTTTGTTGGTTGTAAAGTCCTCATTCACTGCATTCTTATTCCATATTAACTTATCATGTTCATCCTCATCTAGTTATACAAATATTGCAACTAGATTGTTCACATATTTGTTCCACTCTTCTACATCTCCCCCCTCCAATCTCAGTTCATGTGTGTCTTTCCAACCAGCTCTTCCTTTTAGTTGGGGTTATTAATCTTGTACATCCACTAGCTTATGTATTATTTGAGCATTTAGATGTGTTAGGATAGACTCTAGCAATTTGTATTCCTCACCTTCCCTTTCCCATGGGTCCTCACCCAGCCTTAAACTCTTTCCATTTCCCATTCTCCAGGATGTCCATTTTCCTGCTAATGGAAAAGCAAGAACCATTTCTTTCCATCCTACTGGCCTGGTTTTATGAGTTTTGTTGGGGTTCCTGAACCATTCAATTAATGAGGTGGCTAGGTTTTGTACTAGCTGCCACAAAGACTTTGCTGCCAGGGATTTACAGAATAGATTTTGGTTTTTTATCCCCCATCCTCCTAGCTCTTTTAAAAGAGATAAAGTTATCCACTTTTCTCATGGTATCCCTTCAGCATGTCTATTGGTTGTTCAAAAAAATGAAAATCACTTCTTCCTTATTTTGTTAAGATGCCTTTGGGGATGGAAATGGATGCCCAATACACCGGTATAATTTGTAATACTGCCTTTAGTAGTACCAAACTGCATCCTCTGGATAGGAAATGATTAGTCCAAGTTGTAATGTGAGCTTCAACTTTCTTATACAACCATACCCAATCTTGAAAAGAATAGAAGTTTGGTTTTAGAAAAAAAACCTAAATACTTGAAGCCTTTTGTTATTATGACTGTTGGGTAAGGTATTATCTCTTTTTCTTGCTGAGCGGTATCTTCTGTGAATTCATTATGATTCAGGCTTGATTTTTCTTATATTTATCAACATCCCTATGGCCCTCTTTTATTTATCAAGTAAAGAGGCATATACCCTTAGGTTTTCCTTTGATCCCTTTACAAACAGAATTAAATCATCTACGAAAAGTGTGTGAGTAATTTCTTATGTGCTAGATACTTTGACCCCTTCGATCCTTCTATTGCCTTTTGCATTATGTATTAATCTACTTAGAGATTCAACAACTAATAAGAAAACAAAGGATGAGAGAGGGCACCCTTTCCTGATGCCTCTTGTCGGGTGGAAGAAGCTTGAGGGTGATCCATTGATCAATACAATGAAAGAGGTTGATTGGATACATCCCATGACCCATTCAACCATTTATAATTCCATTCCTATTTGAATTAATAACAGTCTTACAAAGGTCCAGTTTACTCTGTCATATGCTTTTGAGAGGTCTAACTTTAGAGCGAAAGCACATTGCTTCTCTATTTTGATAGTGTGAATTGCCTCTTGATCCAATGATATTGTATCATGAATTTTCCTATAGTGCAGGAAACCAAATTGTTCCTCTATTACAACCTCACCCATAATGGGTTTTAATCTTAGTGCAATGACCTTTGTTATCACTTTATATATCATATTACAGCAGGATATTGGTCTAAAGTCATCAAAGGAATCTGTTTTCTGCTTTTTTGTAATCAAAGTTATGAATGTTGAGTTTATGCTTCCCAACACCTTCCATGAGTTCTACGACTCCTTAACCACTACCAAAATTTCCTCCTTTATTTTATCATAAAAACCTAAGAAGAATTCCAGTGTGAAAAAATATGGGCCTAGGAGTTTCCCTTCTTGGAAAGAGAGAAGGACCTATTATATCTCTTCCTCCGTAATATATTTGGTTAATTATTCATTCATTTAGGTTGTAATTATCCTTCAAAATAGGCCAATCACCTCCAATATATCTGTGATTGGACATACCTCAGGTTCTG
Source organism: Pseudotsuga menziesii (assembly GCA_001517045.1). NCBI lineage: Eukaryota > Viridiplantae > Streptophyta > Pinopsida > Pinales > Pinaceae > Pseudotsuga > Pseudotsuga menziesii. The sequence continues at coordinate 62,680 of LPNX010210163.1, forward strand.
TAAAAATTCTCTAGAAGTGGTATAGAATTGCTTGAGATTTTCTGAAAAAGTACTAACCATATTACCTTAGCCTATCTTGATTTCATGTATGGTGTTTATACTTCTTTGATGAGAGGAAAATATGTGAAAGTATTTTGTGGTTCGGTCACCTTCTTCCAGCCAAAGTGCCCCACTTTTTAATCTCCACTTCTGTTCTTCCTTCAGCAGTAGTGAATCCTTTTTCCCTTCTAATTGCTTTAGTATTCTTATTTCTTCCATAGTGAATACTCCTTCCTTTTTTTTGTCATACAGTTCTTTAATTTCCTTTTCCACCCCTGAAAGCTCCTCTTGCTGTCTTGTTTTGTGTTTTTTGTCCCACTCCTTGCAAAAAATTTTCATTCTTTCCAGGTTGTCAACAAATTGTTGCATAAGAGAGTGATTCTGAACTTCTTGTAGAGGTTTCCATGCATTTAATACTAGGGTTTTGTAATCTTCCTCTTCCAACCATTGGGGATTGAAATTGAAGGGTGATGGTGTATTTTTCTAAGGAACCCTTATTTTCAATACTATTGGTCGATGATCCGAGTTTTCTCCTGTTTTTATCATAGATTGTAAGAGAATTTTTTCATTGGATAGGTTTTTTGCTACCAAGAAATAATCTAATATATTGGATATTTCCTGATCACTATCTTTTTTGCTCCTCCATGTAGTATCCAGTTTCAAAGGTGCCATAACTATCAGTCCTCACTGCTTGAAAAAGGAACTAAAATAGGGCTCAGAGCGCCACTTCTCACATTCTTTCCCCATATCTCATTCAGAGTGAGGGTTGGGTTTAAATCCCCCCTAAAATCACATTTTCTTAATCTAGAGCACCCAAATTTCCCATCGATTCCCAGAATTCTTTCTTGTCATATAAAGTCCCATAGACATTTAAAATTGTGTAACTTAAACTTGTCTATCCATACTCCAACATGGTCCCAAGGACTAAGCCGTATCGTTGTACTGATATCGTCTTCATTTTTTGGCTCCCTGCCATTAGTATACCTTCAGAGTGTCCATATGTATCTATACTTTCCATACTCCAGTCCATAATGCATTCGATGACCACTTCCTCAACCTTTTTCCCTTCCATCATAGTTTCTTGAACTAGCAGTACCTTCGGATTTATATTGGCTATCAACCTTTTAAGGGCTTTTTTTTAGGCTCCCCCTATCCCCCTTGCGTTGAGAGAAAGTGCTATCATTAATTACCACTTCGTAGGGCCTTTTCTACTCTAAGATCCCAAGTTATTGTTGATTATCTCCCTTTTTTAACGTCTAAAACTCCTTGTTTATGTGCCTTTGATAACAGTGATTTTATTTTAGCCTGATATTTTATAGGGGGATTGAGTGCTAGGCCTCCTGTTGAGACACATTCTCCTTATTCCTTCTGAGTTTTTCTTGACCTTAGGTTATACTCCTTCCTCTATTCCACCTGGGTTTCTTTAGCTAGTGTTTCTATTTTTCGAGGCAAGGGGGAGATTAAGAGTGGTTTTAGTCTATTATTTGTTAATCTCTCTCTCTCTCTATCCTTATATATATTCAGTCAAGAAAAGTACAAATATCCTGATAAGTTTTTAACTGAATTCTATTCACTAACCCTTTGAAGGGTGTACCATCTAACTTGTACAACTGGACCGCACCCCCATCGGTGATACATATGACAAGATATGGTCCCACCCAGTGTGTTCAAATATTTCCAGGATTCTTCAAACATTTACTGTCATACATTCCAAGAAAAAATCACCAACCTGAAACTACTTAAACTTAATATTGTGGTCATGCCAAGCCTTCTTTTCTTCTTTTCGAAATGTGATTATATCCTGACAAATCAATATTCTTCCAATTGTATTATTTGTGATAATATTTCTTTTACTGTTCAAACATTCATCATCTCAATGATCATAGCAATCTTGAGACTAGGTACAATATTTCTAATGGCATGACAACCTCGTACCCATACACCAATATGAACAGAGTCTGTCCTTTCAAATTTTTACAGGTTGTGTGATAATTCCATAATACCACAGGTATCTTATTATCCCAATCATCTCTCTAAATATTACATATCTTTGTCAATGCATTCTCTAACATATTATTAAACGCTTTGACATCACCATTTGCTTGTGGATGATATGGCGTTGTCTTCCGGTGTTGAATATGAAATTCCTCAATTACTTTTTCAATTAGTTGATTCATAAAATGTGTGCCTTGATAAGTTATTAAAATATTTCGGCATCCAAATTGGGTCACTATATGTTTGAACAAAAATATTGCAGCAGTCACAACAGTACAATATCTTACTAGCATTGCTTCATCCCATCTGGTTAAGTAATCTGTCACAGTGATTATATAACATGCACCCATTTGTTTTCCCGATGGTTTAATAAGACCCACAAAATAAACAACCCATTTATCAAATTCCTGGAAATCCACTTATGGTACCAACAACATTTCATCTCGTCACGACGGTTTTCCCGTTCTTTGACAGATATCACAACTTTGGCAATAGTCTCTAGCATCTCCATGGAGAGTAGGACACTAGAGTCTTCCCTGTAAAATATTATGCATTGTTTATTTTCCTGCATACTAGCCTCCTACTACATCAGCATGTGATTCATTCATCACCATCAGTCACTCATGTTCCAAGATACAATGGCAGAGTATTTCATCTTGTTCCATCTTATACAATTTCCTAGCGATCAACTAGAAATATGTAGCTTTTACAATTAGTTACTTCTTCTGTGTTGTACTGAATCCTTTTGGCTCATATCATGTAGTTAATATTAAATTGAGCACATAGATATGTGGACAAACACACAACTCACAAGATAGATCACACAATTTACTTAGCAATTGAAGAATGAAACAGTGCAAAAATGACTTGCAACTGTGAATGCTTTTCATTAATCAAAGAGTAATTAGATACATAATTACAATGTAATGCAATGGCTAAATAGCCACATGCAATTCAAATACACATGAGGAAATTCGAATTGATTAGACTCTACTTGACTTTAGGTATCTAAGAACTTGTCTAAATCATTATCGGAGGACTCAATAGTTAACTGACCTTGTCTAAACCATTATCAGAGTTCATCGGAGTTCTAAACCACAACTCAAGTGTCTAATTCAGTGTTAACTGAGGCTAACTGACTGTGGTAGGTGAGAAATGTGCCTCTCTTGCATGCAGCCATGCAAACCTAGTGCCAATTGAATGTAGAGGACTAGAACTGAATGTAACTGACTCCTAACTCAGCTTGACTAGTCACTAACTAAACTCAACTGATGAAGGTTGGTATTGACACTCCCAGTGGCTCCTAAATTGTAGGAATTTATCTAGGGTGATCCTAAACTGATGCATCCAAGTGAAATCAATGGCAATAGGCCTAAATTAGTGTTCCCCACACTTTAGTAACTGGAACATGTGCCCCAATTATGCCAAGTGGACCCAATGGTTCTAGTGACTAAAAATAGAATGAATGGACTCCTGATTTAGACATGAATCCTGATTTAGAAATATGACCAAATTAGACAAGGGAGGATTAATAATCCTAACACCCCCCTGAATGCTAACTTGGACAATCTGTGGGCCCTGGTAACTAATACCATAAGTCACCCATTACATCAACTAAAGTAAAGTAACTGCGCAATACAAGGAGCTGGGGAAAAACCACATGGGAAAAGAGCCCCCCCTCTAATTAAGCAGGTATAATCAAGATCAATATGGTTCTTCTATGCATAGGTATCCTAGGGCCTGTAATTTGAACCTCTCCATCATTATGTCTGGAGGAATCTTTCTCTTTGGAAGAAGAATGATATGCTCAACTAAATCAGAAATATAGACAGTTGTTGGATGAAGACTGGACCCATATAGAGCAACTGAAATCAACTGATAAGTGAGAAAAGGTTCTTGAGGATTCAAACCATGTGATGAACACTCAAGAAACTGATATGTTGTATCCATGAACATAAAACCATGAGTGGTAAAATCAGCCCCAAGTGTTAGGAGCAAGTGTCCAGGCGGATGCAAAAAATCTTCCTCTTTACTAGTTCTGTGAGAAGATGAGCATGTGACCAAAGATAGAGAAGCCCTGGGACTGTTGAGAGAAAATGATTGAGATACATAGTATGATATAGCTTCTAAATAAGCTAATGAATCACAAAATAAAATATCAGCAATCTCATAAGAGGAAACTAACACCAAATCCCTAGCAGCAATTTTGAGGAAGAATTGCAGTACTTGATTTTTCACACCGAAATTGGTGAGAGAAGCTACAAGCATGACTGAAATCTCTTGGATTTTAAAATTTGAACCACATATTATCAGATAATAAAATAAATCAGATCCAAAAAGGTTCATATCATATCCAAAACTGTGAAGTGAAATCAAATCCCCAACAACCATTTTGAAGGAGACTTGCAGTACTTGATTTGTCACACCAGAATTGATGTAACCAGCTACAAGCAGTACTAAAATCTCATGAACCTGAAATATTGAACCAAGTAATATCAAATCATATCTAAATAAGATCATATCAGACCCAAATAATCCTATATCAGATCCAAAATTGTTGAATGAAATCAAATCCCCGGCAGTAATTTCGAAGGAGACTTGCGGTACTTGTTTCTTCACACCAAAATTGATGAGAACAACTACAAGCAGTACTGAAGGCTCATGAACCTGAAATATTGAACCAAGTAATATCATATCAGATCCAAATAATATCATATCATATTAAATAAATTTCATATCATATCCAAGAGTTTGCTCCACCAATATGGTAGATGCACAATTTTCTCTTTCTTCAAAATTCTGAATATCGGTGCATGCAATCATGTGGAAATTTGTTGGAAGCTCAAGATCAATGAGAGTGGATGTATCACTAATACAACCTAAAATTATTTCCAAAATATAATATCAACAAACTCATGAGAGAAAACTGACATCAAATCCCTCGCAGAACTTTTGAAAGAGATTTTTGGTACTTGTTTCTTCACACCAAAATTGATGAGAATAGTTGTTAACCTAAAAATCCCCCACATAGATCTCAATGGCCTACACCACCAAAGGACACCATCTCACAACACTCATTTCACTCCATAAAACCTTCCATTTGACCCCCACACCTCCAAAAGAGCCCAAGGATGAAGAAAAGGGCTAAAAACCCCAAAAAGGAGCCCAAAATAGCCCCATAGGAGCTAAATCCCTCAAAAAGGGGCTAAAACCCTAAAAGGGGCTAAAGTTAGGGCAGAAGGGGCTAAATCCATGACTAAGGGCTCAAAACCCTAAAATCCCTTAGAAAAACTATTAAAGGAGGGTGGGGGGTCACTCTCAAAACACTCCTCACTTGCCTATTGTTATGCTGCCCATGGATGCTTTGAGACCTTTGCCTCTCAAACCACCCACTCTCCCTCTCTTCCATCTCCATCTCATCAAGTCATTGCTTACCAACCAAGAGAGAGGTGCTCCCATGAGCTAGGGCATGGTGGCCCATTTCCACCTAAGTGAGGTATAATTTATTTTCATGTTTGTTTACTTGTTTTGCTTTCTAATTGATATTTTTACTTCCAGGTTCTATTTGTTGACATTGTTTGTAGGTTTGCCATTGTAGTAGCTTAGGTTTATTGCAAGTTTAAAGGAGGTGGAACCCTAACCCATTTTTTGTAGAGGGTTTCACAAGGGCTTCATCTCCCTCTTTCTTTTCTGTTATTAGCTCTTAGATCTAGTTTATAGTTGTAGCCATTTGCTTACTCTAGCTTAGTTTAGTTTGCAGTTTTGTTTAGGTTATTTTCCCTTTTGTTTTTCTTGTTTTCAAAGAGTAGGAACCTACCCTTGTGCCCTATAGGCACAAGGGAGCCATTCCTGCTCCTGTAGTGAGGAGAAATCCTTGCTACAACTTTGACGACCATACCAGGTCGATCCCACAGGATCCTTGGTCCAAATATTTCAAGTTTTCAAGTTTTTTCAAATTTACCCTAGTTTTTTAGAAATCTTATGTTAGATCTGTCTTAAACATGCTTTATTTCCTATTTTAGTCAGTGCTAAATCCTGTTCTAGGCCAAGCCGAGTCAGACTGACCCCAGTACCAGTTACTGTCAGCCAGATCTGACCCTGCATCACAAAAAAAACCCTTTTCAAAGCAAGGCACTCTTATCGGGGGAAAAGGTGAGACTGGGGCACTCTTAATGAGCAAACAGGTGCACCCAGGGTGCACTTAATCCCCAAACAGGCGCGAATTCATCCTAGAAGCTTAGATTGTGGCTATTTTCACATTCTATGTGACCCCCTCGCTCATTTCTGGAAAAATATCATGGCCCCCTTGCTAGATTTGGTCAGAAATGTGCGGCCTGTCACACAGATGTTGTATTTAAGTTTAATTGACAATAATTTTTAGTTTCATAGGACTGATAGTGTGGCCCAGCTGCCTCTGTCCACCATTCCAGGTCTTTTTCAATTCCAGTTTTTATTTTCTACAAATCAATCCATGAACAATGTGTATATGCTAAATCAATCATTAAGGCTTAATAAAATGAACTAGTCTAACTAAAAGTAACTTTAAAATAACCATCTTGCTGCCCCCTTCCTCCTCTATCTAGTCATCACCCTTCGGGGTATTCTAGGATACGACAAAGGGTAAGCTCGTATAGATCTAGGCACTCCATGGTATTTTTCCCAAACCACTAAAACCGGGTGACCTAGAAGGTAGAGGGGGTAGAGAAGGAGGGCTTCTCACAGCGCTAAGCATCCTCCTTGTTGACCAACCTAGCACCTGGGAGGTGACCTAAGGATATATGAATGGGCTTAGTCCCATTGTGTTGAGAGCCTAGCACCTTCTCTTGGTTGAAGAAGAATATCACTGAGAGGTAGACATTTAGTTAGGCCAACAATCCAGGGTTAATCACTATGCTTGCTTATCAAATTTTTGTTTATGTTTGCATACAAAACCATGATATGAACTCTACCATGAATTCATAAATCATATTGCAAACAACCAAATATTAGAACAAATAAGCAAACCAACACACCATACCAAATAATTAACACAACTCAGTTCATGACACTGAGTAAGCCTTAAAATTTACCAAATTTACACTAAGTTCAATCAATTATGTAGTCTTTGAGGACATAATTCCCTAACTACTTCAACTGTGGGAAGTACTTGGGATTTTCCCAGAAACTCATTGTGAGGAGTACCATAGGAACCCCAAAGTAGTTGGCTGTTGAGAGGAATTTCCAAGTGAAACGGGCAACTACGCTTTCCGATTGAGTAGAAGCACCTGTGAGGAACAAGCCAAGTGCTGTCTTCTGGCAGTCTTGGTGGCCGAGAGACCACCTTCATCCAATAGGAAGCCATTGAAACCAAGGTCCAAATCTCATACCCACCAGTTTCATACACAAAAGTGAACACAATTGATCCTCCACAATCTTCCTCACGCCTAAGAGGTGAACCACCACCATTTGGAACACTTGATCAGCATCATCAAAGCTGCTCTCAACAATCTCCCACATCGTCAGAGGGCCACATAGCCTCTAATTCTAATTCAGACCCATATCAGTCTGAACCAGATCTCCACACCGCACCATCAAGCCCCATGGCTAGTGCAAACCCGGATCCATTTTCCGGCCTAACCTTAGCAAGTGGACCCATGTCCACATCACAACTTGTCACCCACAACATGGCAAGTGGTCCAAGCATAGTCACGTAGACTGTCATTAGCCGATTGCCACCACCCATAGTGACCATCCAAGCTGTCCCAGTGGTAACACATGGGGGCAGTGGCCCCTCCACATACACTGCCCCTCCTGCCACATAGGGGGGCAGTGCATCGTCCACCTCCATTGTCCCCACTATAATACTTGGGGGAAATCCCCCCTCTATGCATACCATCCCACCCACAACACTTGGGGGCATTGGCCCATCCGCAATGGTGCCACCACAAACACCCCCAACCATGCAGATGTATTATGCACCTGCAAACCCCACCCCCATTGTAGCCCCATCCCACATCAACTTGGGGTCAAATCTACCCTTCATGGCTCATCTGAACTTGTTTGACTTGGCTAGATTAGCGAATGACCTCATCTGCCACCAAGCTTTTTGGCCACCCATGCCAACTAAGATGCCATCAGACATCCCAAAGTTTGAAGGCAAAGCCGAGGAATGTCCTTAAAATCACATAATGACATTCCACCTATGGTGCTCATCTAACAGCATCATAGATGACTCCATCAGGCTGAGGCTATTCCAATGCACACTTACAGGTGCCCCGACCAAATGGTACATTGAGCTGCCACAAGCCAAGTACCCCGACTTCAACTCCCTAGCCTTCATGTTCCTACAGTATTTTCAAATCCCTGTTAGATATGACGAGGGAGTGGAGATCCTATTATCCTGTCGCCAAAGCACCGCTACTCACATAACTGACCATATCCATGAGTGGCAGCGACGCCGTAGCTTATGCAAAATCCAACTAGACGATAGGATCTTCTTGGATTGGTTCCTTAAGACTTTGCTCCCACCCATCACAAAGGACATTGCATCTGAACGTCCCCAATCTGAAGAAGAGGCCATACTGAAGGCCCAACAATTTCACTTGATCTACTCCCAGTCTAGATACTTGTATACTATCATTCTAGATGCTACCCATCTGAGTACCTCTTATCGCGATGCATCGGGGGCATCCAACGTTGCGGACGGCATCATAGGGTCAGTCTCCCAACAACCACAGCCTCGACTGACACCACCTATCATTACACCACAACCAATCAACACTGCTAATGTTTCTTACCAAAACCAAGCTCCGGACTATGCTAGAATGATGTCTTAGTTCGAAGCAACAACCTCTTATGCACAACCTGTGCCACCGCAGCAAGCTCAGGCCATGGCTTGGCCAAGACAATAGTATGTGGGGAAAATTCCCACTTTTGTGGCACCACCACTCCCACAAATATACTATGCACCACCAGTGCAACAAGTTCAAGCCCCCTGCCCCCGCTCCACCCGCTCCATTGGGACAAGTGTTCGCATAACAAAACCATCCCAACCAGCCTACCCCCAACAATCAACAAGGGCAAGCTAGAAACAACCAGCCCCGCAACCAAGGTAATAACCAACTGCAGGGAGGCGATCAGCAACTGAACCCTCCCAATAATTCCATGACTAATCAGCCAGCCCAAAACCCCCCACAGCAGAATGCACCAAGATGCAACGCTCCATTGCACACAAACCAACCTTGTAAACTTTGTGATGTTTATGGGCATTACACATTTGAGTGTCCCCTCATGGTTCACGCTAAGAAAGCCATTCAAAATGAGGCCCAGCAGGCCACCAATGCTCCCAATCAAGCCCAACCCAACCAGGCACCACAAGGACTTCCTCCCATGGTGCTTCAAAACCCACTACCAGTATAAGGATTGGTGGCAACCGCTCCCCCTCCCCAGGCCAATCCCAACACTCTAGGGGCACCGCCCATGGCTGAAATAGGTGTTCACCACCTACTAGCCATGACCACTGAAGAGGTCAACTTATAGACTAGACAAAATCAGTACGATACCACCAGCGAACCTACCGACCCATCACCAGCATCCACGTCTAAGACAACCAACCTACCTCTCCAGTTGCCCCCGTTCCCATGCCCCCCCATACGCAGAATCACCAATAATGCCACAGCTAGAGCTACAGTCAACTATAGCATTGTGGATGATTTGGCCTAAACACCAACTGCTATGTCTGCTCTCGAGGTACTTAAAATGTGCCCAACACAGCGAAAATCCTTACTAGCCACTCTAGGGGCAGTAGACCCCTCCGAATCCAAGTTAATCAAATTTGACACAGAGAATGGAGAGCTGCGCATGCCCTCTAATATCGCCTTCCAAATCCCAGTGTCAATCTGGGACACCATCTCACAACACTCATTTCACTCCATAAGACCTTCCATTTGACCCCCACACCTCCAAAAGATCCCAAGGATGAAGAAAAGGGCTAAAAACCCCAAAAAGGAGCCCAAAATAGCCCTCTAGAAGCTAAATCCCTCAAAAAGGGGCTAAAACCCTAAAAGAGGCTAAAGTTAGGGCAGAAGGGGCTAAAGCCTTGACCAAGGGCTTAAAACCCTAAGATCCCTTGGAAAAACTATAAAAGGAGGGTGGGCAGTCACTCTCAAAACACTTCTCACTTGCCTATTGTTATGCTGCCCGTGGATGCTTTGAGACCTTTGCCTCTCAAACCACCCACTCTTCCTCTCCTCCATCTCCATATCATCAAGCCATTGCTTCCCAACCAAGAGAGAGGTGCTCCCATGAGCTAGGGCATGGTGGCCCATTTCCACCTAAGTGAGGTATAATTTCTTTTCATGTCTTTTTACTTGTTTTGCTTTCTAACTGATATTTTTACTTCCAGGTTCTATTTGTTGACATTGTTTGCAGGTTTTCCATTGTAGTAGCTTAGGTTGCTTGTAGGTTTAAAGGAGGCGGAACCCTAACCCATTTTCTACAGAGGGGTTCACAAGGGCTTCATCTCCCTCTTTCTTTTCTGTTATTAGCTCTTAGATCTAGTTTATAGTTGTATCCATTTGCTTACTCTAGCTTAGTTTAGTCTGCAGTTCTGTTTAGGCTATTTTCCCTTTCGTTTTTCCTGTTTTCAAAGAGTAGGAACCTACCCTTGTGCCCTATAGGCACAAGGGATGGAGCCATTCTTGCTCCTATAGTGAGGATAAATCCTTGCATAGTGGATGAGGGGGCATCCATGTGCGTCATGTCTACCTTGGTTTGGCAGAAGCTTGGATCACCAATTCTGCAACCGTCCTCCACGACTCTGCAGGATTATGATGGACATCCCACTAAAGCCCAAGGAATCCTCCCCCATGTCCCCATCATGTTAGTTGGGAAGACAGTCTTGATCGACATTGAAGTCATCAACGTTCAACTGGACTACAACCTCCTCCTTGGGAGGAGTTACATGTATGCCATGTGAGCCATCGTGTCAACTATCTTCCGCCTCATGATGTTCCCCCATGAAAGGAATATTGTGACGATTGACCAACTCACCTACCATGATTCGCAATGGTTAACATTGCCTGCCAACATTGTCCCTACCATCACCACCACTGAGCCGCAAGGGGCAACCACACATGCTAATGTCATCCCTCCAACCAACACTGTGGTTGAAAACACACCAGCCTCCCCACCATTGAATGTGGGCCTTGGGTTGTTTACCGATCCCACCATGATGGATCCTTTCCCATTAGTGTCACCACCACTGACAAAAAAGCAAACTGCGGACTTGTCCATGGTCTCATCAAGCACTACTGCACCCAAAAAACAACCGCAGCTGCAGCCCCAACCCCAACCACAACATCATCTGCAGCCACAATGCCAACAGTAGCCGCAACATCACCCACAGCAGCAGCATTATGTGCAACTGAAACCATAACCTCACCCCCACATGCAACCAGCTGGGAGTTATGTGGTCTCATCTCCAGTCCATATAATTCCCTTCCTCTTTCCCCCACCTGGTGTCATGAGCAAGCCGGTCATGGCCACCTTAAGCCTACCCAACTTTACGTTGGGGATCCTGGTGTGGTATCTAGATCCACCAGCTCAACCAGCAATGCCCCAAGTTGTGTTAGCTTCAGTACAACCTATTGCAGTTGAGTCTCACCCCCCACCCGGTTTGCATAAGCCAACCATCGCACCCACGCCTGCACCACCCCAACCCAAAAGGGATAGGGGAAAGAACACCAAATCCACCGTAGAACCACGATAAGTCCCACCTTGTGCTGTCTACAAACAATGGGGCCATTCAACTTAGAATTTCCTTGAAATCCCAGCGATCCATGCGCATCTGGATACCATGGATACAAACAAAAACATCCCCATGGTTGAACTCCCAACCATGCCACTAGTCAAGAACAAGGCATTGAGGAAAAACCATGCTTGCGCCCTTTGCGGCTTGTATGGACATTATTCCCACCATTACCAAGACTTACCTGAGTTTTGAATGGCTCTCGCTGACCTCTGTCACCATTCCCTTGAGTCTAAGATCACCTTGATTGAAGAAGTTCACCCACCACCACCTTCTTCAGACACCATGTCCATCTACATGATGTCCAGTTCCACCGACCCATTCATCTCCACCGATAGTCCATCAGACCTGTCACTTCATTGCTTCAACAATTATGAGGAGATACTTGAAGCTTTGACCACCCTGGAATACCCATGGGACGACATGCACCATCGCTCGGTCTTCCTCTCGAAAGGGCTTGTGTCGCAGTCTGACTAGTTTTCCGTGGAGACCAAATATTTCATCCATGGGAAGGTTGATTGGTTCAAGAACCCAATCCCAGCACCTGATTCCTTCGAAGAAGGGAACATGGTGAACATTTCACTAACAATTAAAATCAACATCTCAACCAACTATGATATCATTGAAGAAATCATGCTGGGGACATCTTGCTCCCCAGAAGAGGTCGACGCCTACATTGATCTCTTCCAAGAATTCCGTGACATCTTCGCCTGGTCATACATTGAAATGCCCAGCTTAGATCCATCCATCATGGAACACCACATCGACACATGGCCTAATGTGGCACCCTTCCGCCAGAAGCAATGGCCCATCCATCCATCCAAAGTGGCTGCGGTGAAAGCCGAGATAGAGAAGTTGCACACAGTTGGCTTCATTTATCCCATTACATACACAACTTGTTTTTCTAATCCTATTCCCGTGAATAAAAAATAGGGTACCATTCACGTTTACATAGACTTCCGTGATCTTAATGGGGCATGTCCCAAAGACAACTTCCCCACCCCGTTCATCCACCATATCATTGATGCATGCGACGGACATGAAGCCTTTTCTTTCATGGACGATTTTTCTGGATATAACCAAATCCAAATCCAGAAACAAGACCATCACAAGATGGCATTCACAACATTATGGGGCACATTCACCTTCCGAGTCATGCCCTTTGGCCTAAAAAATGCTGGAGCCACCTTCCAACGCGCCATGACGCACTGCTTCCGCGATCTTGTGCACATCATGTTGGTTTGTTTCGACAACCTCATCACACGATCGCAAAACCACACACAACACATAGATAACTTGCAACAAGTCGTAATGCGATGTCACCAGTGTAGGATCCGCTTGAACCCATCTAGGTGTTCTTTCTATGTCCCCATGGGCCGTCTCCAAGGATTCATCGTGTCACATAAAGGAATGACCGTTGATCCTGGGAAAGTCCAAAAAACTTTCCCCCTAATGTCACCCCTTTGAGTGATAGCGTTCTAAATTGTATTATAGTATTTCCATTTTTTGTTTTACACATTTTTCTTGATTGAATCTTATGTATCATTTCCTCTCATTGCTTCAGATGGAGCACACCTCAGATCGGTGTATGGGATTCGCAGATGGAGCAAGCAGATGGTACTCGAACCTCGCCTCAGCTGCATGGGTAATCTACTCCCCATTGCACGAGTTGATCCACATCAACAGAATATGCATGGGCACCGCAACCAAAAACCAGGCAGAGTATGATGGTGTCAATGGCCTTTTGGCCACCGCTCTACAATTAGGAATTCATCATCTCAATGTCTTCTTAGACTCCCAGCTGCTTGTTTCTCAACTGAACAATCATTACCGAGTTCGCAATCCCTGCCTCTTTAGAAAGTACCTGTGCACTAAACACATGGTCAGAACATTTGAATCCATCACATTCACACATGTTCCCAGGAACCTCAATAGTGTCGCAGATCAAATGGCTAACAATATTCTAAATTGGCACATCCATAACACTATATAGGAAACATACAACCTTAACATAATGCATAATCATGTCTAAAAATACACACACAGCGTAATAATAGATCACATAGACATTTGCATCCCACAACATAAAAAAGACTCACATAATGAAACCACAAAAGCGCATCCACGTGCATCAAAAATATATATAGATATAAATCCATAAGTCGCATGTCCACAACATGTCCAATACAAAAACGAGAAGCCACAAAGCTTTCTCAATAGGATATACATAAGCAACACAAAAACCCCTAAGTGCACCAATGCACTAGGAATAGCTCCACAAGGCTACTAATCCGACTCATACCCATCATCTGACTCGGCATCATCATCTTCCAAAGAGGATGCATCCTCTGCAAGAATACCACCTCTCGTTGTCCGGTGAAAGTGCTCGCAAGCCACAGCCATCTTCCTCATCACACCCATCAGCTCGGGAGGAAGATTGTGAATAGTAGCAATAAAGTTAGTATTCAGGTGCTACCAGCCAACATCTAACACTCCAGTAGCTACCTCCTCCATGTACGGTACCAGTCCATCCATATCTCACTGCCACCTACGGGAGCTCTCGAAAGGGGCTGCCGCAGGAGGTACGGTAACAAACCGCCTCTGATGCCCAAGTGGCGGGCAAGGACCAACATTTGCACACACAAGCAAGGACACCATCAGTCCACATACATCAATATGAAAATCACTAACCAGCTCAACTATACTATGCACAAATATGAACATAAAAATATCAAGCATACATACCAGCTGGTCCCCAAGCCTGACCAGGAGGTCGGGGCATCTCAAGATCTCCCTAGAAATCCATACCCACATACAGGTACTCTTCGATCACCACAGGCAGCTGGAGCCACTGCTCCAACAACTCCTCTATGAAGAAGTGGCCCACTCTACCGCCACCCTCGTGAATCATCATCTGGCACCACCTATACATCCTTGGATCCTGTGGACCACTGTCCTGCACAGCCAGTAGTCTTCGACTTGTTTAGCTGACACCAAATAGCCTGCAAGTACATCTGGCCCCATGCATAATATGTGCCACCTATGGCACACTCTACTAGCTGCAGCTAACCACCAGAAATCTTGTGGCTCCCTGTGGAACCCAAGATGCGCTACAGTAAAGTCCCCACCACCCGTGTGGACAACTCCTCAATGTCACACATCAGGATGTAAGAACCACACACATATATCGTAGCGTAATAGTGTCGATCACATAGATCCTCTAATGTGTCCCCCCGAGACAGTACATGTGCCAGGTCACCAACTACTCCCAATATTGGGAGCCCAGTAGTGAAATACACATCCTCCAGCGTAATCTCAATACGCTGGCCCTGGAAGAGGAACACCTCCTCGGCAAAGAAACCGATCAGAGTTTGCATCAGCAAACCCAAGCTCCACATAAGCGGTATCCTCATAAATTTCAGTAACCCACAACGAGCCAGTGTATATCTAACACCCCCATCATGCAATGATGCATCTTTGATAGGCTTGCAGTCTCTCTCCCTGCATATGATCTCCACCATCTTGCACAAAGCAAAAACCCTGATG
Organism: Pseudotsuga menziesii; assembly: GCA_001517045.1. Taxonomy (NCBI): domain Eukaryota; kingdom Viridiplantae; phylum Streptophyta; class Pinopsida; order Pinales; family Pinaceae; genus Pseudotsuga; species Pseudotsuga menziesii. Next base: position 78,047 of record LPNX010210163.1, read on the forward strand.
TCAGACATCCCCACCATAAAAAAAACCACCCAAATGAGGCTAGGGCGCACCTATTTGGGAAAAAGGAGCACGTAGGGCACTCATAATTTCCCAATAGGTGCACCCAGGGTGCACCTTTCCCTTCGAAATGAGTGACCTGGCACACAAGAAACCCCAAACAGCTCATGGGGGGCCTCCAGGTGGTCAAATTCAGTAAATAAGCCATCAAAATGAATAGGTACAGTGAGAGATTTTACCTGCAAGTCAGAGCTCACAAAACCATTGGTTGGATCAAGAGAAATCAAAACATGAAGAATTAGGGCCCACCTCTCCAACTCCATAATGAACAGTGACAATAACACTTCACCATGTGGACCCCCCCCCCTTTTATATGCCCCATTTGACCTAATTTCTTCCGATCGACACAACAAGACCATACGGACTCCGTTTGAGACACTGTTTGCACCATTGGTTTCAAAATTCCACCCTCTATCTCCTTATGAGACCATTGTCTCATGTTTAATAAGTTAATTTTGGGACCATTTCCCACAAGTCACCTCGATTCACGAGCCATGACATGACGATGCGAGTGTCTACGGACCGGTACTCGTATCACACCACCCGGCCACTACTCATGCAAGCTATTGGGCCACTGCTTGTTAAGGATTGTACTATACTTTTATTTTTGCAATTATAAATTATCTTTTTCACTGCACCTTATGCGGATATCTGGACCATCGTCCACAAAACCCTTTGTTTTTCTTCCATGTATTTGACATAGAAGTGTCCTTGGGCCGTCGCCCATCAAGGCCTGTAATTTTAGCTTTTATTTTGTATTTTTAACACATAGTTGTCTTTTCCATTCACCGCACCTTACGCGGACCTATAGACCACTGTCCACAAAATGATTTCTTTTCTTGCATGTATTTGGCATATAAATGCCTCTGGACTTGTACTTACATCGCATGTAGTCAAGTCTGTCCACCACAACACACACACATGCTCTCCTGACCTCTGTCCGAGATCCATCTCAGTTTGTGTGCCTCTGTCGCATCGTCTCGCAGGCCTCTGTCGCGATCTATCCCACGCATGTATTGGTATGTTTGAGAGCCTTCTGCTCCATCCATACTACGTGGATGACCTTTGGACCTCTGTCCACCGTCCCAACATGGGGCACCGTTCGTGCCACCGCAGTCGGTTGACCACATTGGAGTTTCATTTAAGCTCTTTTCTGACTCCTTAAAATAATGAAAAGATTGTTGAGCACAGCTGCTTCCTTTCCCGCTCACTAAAGTATAGGAAAGGGCATCTACATCATCTCGTTTACCTCCTTTTGCGGACCATGTAGACCATTTCATGAAAAGGACCTCCTTAGCACACTCAAGCCAAGATCGTTCCCCTCTGCATACTTTTATGCTTTCTCATGCAGAGGGGCCGCACTTTACAAAAAATCTCAACACTTGTTGTCGTTAAGCTCTTTTCCAGCCATCTCAACAAGAAAATATTGCCGAGCAAACTTGGTTTCGTTCATGCTCGTAAAAGTATTTGAATGACCATGCAGTCAGTATAGGTTAAACCTTTTCTAGCCTGATTGGACTACCAATGGAAAAGAAGTTTCTCATCCCCTCTAGGATGGGCGAGCTCTCCTATGCATACTGTTATCCTTTTTCAGGCACAGGAGACTACCAATGAAAAAGAGCCCCCAGTGGATTCTTCTTCGTGCTTTCAAACTCTCTAAGATTGAAAGCACCATCGAGCACTTACCTTCTCAGGTTCACCAAAAATCCATGAGATCGTACCACAATGGTGTCCCTAGAAACCACCCCACAAAAAATAGTTTGGAAACATCCCCACATTGGGCCTCCTTTGTTCATTAGAGGGATTTTGGGGTATAAAATGGGCCTCCTAAGGAAAATAATAAAATAATAGTTAAAATAATAAAATAATATTGATTAATTTTGGAGGAAGAAAGAAAAAAACTACTTTTTGTGTTCGTATTTTCAACATATCTCCCTGTGTTTTTACTCAAATTTCGATTGGGAGAGCTCGTTGGATGCGGAATTTGCTTCCGTATCCAAAGAGTACCCACACTGCATACTTTTGATGGACCTCGCTACCCCAAAAACAAGAAATACCTGAAAAAACATGATGATGATGTCATCATCACATTTTTTTCAGGTATTTCTTGTTTTTGGGGTAGCGGGGTCCATCAAAAGTATGCAGTGTGGGCACTCGTTGGATGCAGAATCAAATTCCGCATCCAATGAGCTCTCCCGATTGAAATTTGAGTAAAAACACAATGAGATATGTCGAAAATACGAACAAAAAAAGTAGTTTTTTTTAATGACAAATATGTCAATTCAACCATTATGGTTGACTTATTTTATTGAAATTCTATTGGTTCTTGAATTCCAACTCACAAAAACGTATTTTGCCACATTTTCTTATAAGGCCCATTTTAGACCCCAAATTTCCTCTAATGCAGAGTACTCTGCAATGTGTCTTCCTTGGATCCCATCAGTATAAAAAGTGTCCACCTCCTCCAAGTATTTCCCATCTACATCGACATTCCCGGTATTATAGCTATGATCCCATTCCCATGAGTTAAGTTTCATTTGCTGCCTGGTCCACCCTGCCGTCATACTCTGAACAAAGGAAGTTTGAGTCTCCTACTTCCTCCCTACCCCTGTTCAGTTCTTTTCCTTCCCTCCCCTCCCCCCGAATTCAGTGAGTCAGTCCACAGATGCTTCACACCTTTTGGTTATCCCTCGCGCTCCTGGTCAAGGAAACATCATTGCCTTGACTAGGGGTAGGTCTCCCTCTGTTGACGCCAACACACATATTCTAGAGGATAGATATAGAGGTCCCTATACCTTGGTTTCGTTTACATCATTGATGAGTTCCTTGGACCAATTGAGAGGAGTCCTTAGTACCTCTCAAGGTGGTTGTTTCTCGCGTGCTCGACTTCAACTCCATCATCGCACCATTAAGATTCGTACAGGGTTTGTTCTACACAATACTTGGTTAAAGACCCTAGATGTCACCTGAATCTAGCACATCGGTGAGTCCACTCGAGGGACCTAAACAGGTTATGTCCCTTGTGATTTCTGGGTTGCGTTGGAGAGAGTGATCAGAAGCCCCAACAGTGCTTCAATATACCTTTATGATTGATGCAGCATACTTGTACCGCAGAGACTCTAACTCTCAATCAGCAAGTCCACACAACTATGTACCATATCTAGAAAATCGTTAGTCATGAAGATAGAGCATTCCATGAGAATTCCATGGGTCCAATGTACCAGATCAGTGTTGTATTCAGCCTCACATAGAGGAAACCAGCATTGTAACATCAGTTGTATATGATCGGCTATTGTATTTTAGAGCATAGATCAAATGATTCTTTTGACATTGTCACGAGCATGGGAATGCCCACCTCTTCCATATACATGTCACACATTTATTGTATCTCACCCATTGATGGGAACCAAATTAATACAAAAACCAAAATCCACCATGCCCCAGCCCCAGAAGCACCACCTCTCTATAGGAAATCCTATGATGTCTATTGGCCATACATTGAGCTCCTTCCCTCACACATTAGGGGGCAATATATTAACCCAAAAATCCCCCACATAGCTCTCAATGGCCTACACCACCCAAGGACACCATCTCACAACACTCATTTCACTCCATAAGACCTTCCATTTGACCCCCGCACCTCCAAAAGAGCCCAAGGATGAAGAAAAGGGCTAAAAACCCCACAAAGGAGCCCAAAATAGCCCCCTAGGAGCTAAATCCCTCAAAAAGGGGATAAAACACTAAAAGGGGCTAAAGTTAGGGAAGAAGGAGCTAAAGGCCCAAAAAAGGGGCTAAAGTCCTAACCAAGGGCTTAAAACCCTAAAATCCCTTGGAAAAACTATAAAAGGAGGGTGGGGGGTCACTCTCAAAATACTCCTCACTTGCCTATTGTTATGCTGCCCATGGATGCTTTGAGACCTTTGCCTCTCAAACTGCCCACTCTCCCTCTCCTTCATCTCCATCTCATCAAGCCATTGCTTCCCAACCAAGAGAGAGGTGATCCCATGAGCTAGGGCATGGTGGCCCATTTCCACCTAAGTGAGGTATAATTTATTTTCATGTTTGTTTACTTGTTTTGCTTTCTAATTGATATTTTTACTTGCAGGTTCTATTTGTTGACATTGTTTGCAGGTTTTCCATTGTAGTAGCTTAGGTTGCTTGCAGGTTTAAAGGAGGCAGAACCCTAACCCGTTTTCTGCAGAGGGGTTCACAAGTGCTTCATCTCCCTCTTTCTTTTATATTATTAGCTCTTAGATCTAGTTTATAGTTGGATCAATTTGCTTAATCTAGCTTATTTTAGTTTACAGTTATGTTTAGGCTATTTTCCCTTTCGTTTTTTTTGTTTTCAAAGAGTAGGAACCTACCTTTGTGCCCTATAGGCACAAGGGAGCCATTCCTGCTCCTGTAGTGAGGAGAAATCCTTACTACAATAGCTACAAGTGGTACTGAAATATCTTGAACCCTAGAACCAAGTAATATCAGATAAGATCCAAATAATATCATACCAGATCCAATAAATTCCATATCAGATCCAGTAGTGTGCTCCACTGAGCTGGTAGATGCACGGTTTTCTCCTTCTTCAAAACCTTTGAAAGAGATTTTTGGTACTTGTTTCTTCACACCAAAATTGATGAGAACATCTACAAGCGGTACTGAAATCTCTTGAACCTAAAATCTTGAACCAAGTAATATCATATCAGATCCAAGTGTTTGCTCCACCGAGATGGTAGATGCATAGTTCTCTCCTTCTTCAAAACCCTGAGTATTGGTGCATGCAATCATGTAGGAATTTGTTGGAATCTATAGATCAATGAGAGTGAATGGATCACTCCTAAAATGTGAAATTATTTCCAAAATATACAAATAATTACTTACCTACACACCAGCAACACCATTACAGATAGAGAAATTAAATTCCTCTCCCTTTCATGGAGCAATCACCGATAAACTATGCAAAGAATTTGTAGTAGAAGAATCACTGGAGAAATTTTGCATAGAATGGAAGGAGAGATTTTCTTTAACAGCAGAGATTTGAATTTCTTCTTCTATATCAGCCATGTGAGGAGATGAGATATCAGATATCTCATACACTTCTGGGGCAGGAGGAGAAGGAGTCACTCCAAGGAGACTTTCTTCAATTCGAATTGATTGTGAGGAAGATTCTGCTTCTTCTTCATCAAAGAGAGTAGAGGCTGATACTTTTGAGTAAAGAACTATTTTGGTTCTGAATGTGCTTCCCATATTGCTATAAAAATCCTCATTGTGCTTCCAAACGATTCTATCCATAGATCCTTTGGGTATTCTAAAAACTCAATAAGGTCTATAAGCAAGCTTTGAGAAAAAGTCCCACATATTTCTCCATAAGCTCTATCACCATCATTTAGCTAGTATTTCTCATATTCATAAGATTGTTTACCAAGTCCCATAGATACCTCATAGAGACCTTGTCTCTTCAGAGATGTAATCATCTTTGACTTCCATTCTGAATATATTATGGATGGAGTAAGAAGAGGAATTGATAATATCGAATCCATATGAAGCTGAACTTGTAAAATATCACTGCAAAACAATAAAACATATTTGAACTGTTAGAATCATGCTTTTCCTCACCTTGGAGAAATAAGCATGAAACCCTGCATGAGAAGGCTCTGATACCATATTAAATTGAGCACATAGATATGTGGACAAACACCAACTCACAAGATAGATCATACAATTTACTCAGCAATTGAAGAATTAAACAGTGCAAAAATGACTTGCAACTGTGAATGCTTTTCATTAATCAATGAGTAATTAGATACATCATTACAACGTAATACAATGGATAAATAGCCACATGCAATTTGAATCCACATGAGGAAATTTGAATTGATTAGACTCTACTTGACTGTAGGTAACTAAGACCTTGTCTAAATCATTATCAGAGGACTCAATAGTTAACTGGCCTTGTCTAAACAATTATTGGAGTTCATCAGAGTTCTAAAACACAACTCAAGTGTCTAATTTAGTGTTAACTGAGGCTAACTGATTGTGGCAGGGGAGAAATGCGACTCTCCTGCATGCATCCATGCAAACCTAGCGCTAACTGAATGTAGAGGACTAGAACTTAATGTAACTCTGAGGCTAACTGATTGTGGCAGGTGAGAAATGCGACTCTCCTGCATGCATCCATGCAAACCTAGCGCTAACTGAATGTAGAGGACTAGAACTTAATGTAACTGAATCCTAACTCAGCTTGACTAGTCACTAACTGAACTCAATTGATGAAGGTTGGTATCGGCACTCCCAGTGGCTCCTAAATTATAGGAATTGGTCTAGGAGGCTCCTAAACTGATGCATGCAAGTGCAATCAGTGGCAGTATGCCTCAATTAGTGTTCCCCGCACTTTAGTAACTGGAACATGTGCCCCAATTAGGCCAAGTGGACTCAATGGTGCTAGTGACTAAAAATGGACTGGATGGACTCTTGATTTAGACATATGACCAAATTGGACAAGGGATGATTAATAATCCTAACAGTTAAGAGATCTATAATATCTCTGTAGTGATCATCAATCATATTGACTACAAACAATTGTGCGTCAGGGAGACTATCGTCAAAACTAATATGCTCTTTTCCAGTTTCTAACCTCGATAGATGGTTGGGTCCTAAATTTAGTTGACCTGGATTGAAAATAATATCAAAATCAAATTCTTGGAACAGGACAAGCCATCGATAGATCTACCCCCCGAACACTAGCTTATTGACCAAATATTTCAATGCAGAATGGTTTGTATACATCTTGAAATGTAGTCCCAACAAGTAATGTTGAAACTTTTGGAGAGAATATAACTTAGCAATTCCTTCCCTTTCAATAATGGTATAGTTATTTTCTATCGTCAGAAACTTTCTACTACAAAAGTCAATGGGGTAGTCAATAGCACCCTAACCTAGCTGTGCGAGTATGATACTGAGAGCAATAGACGACATGTAAACATGTACATGATTTTTTTTCCAGTATGGAACCATATAGGAGTTATAACCATCTTATATTTAAGAACATCCAAACTCTCTTGACCCTGCTCATTCAATTAGAATTTAACATCTTTCTTCAACAACTTTTCCATTGGAGTTGTAACCTCAACATACCCACAAATAAAGTTTATGTAATTCCCTGTATGCCGCAAGGTAGTTCTCAACTGTTTAACTGTCATGGGTGGGTGTAGGTCAACAATAATCACAATCTTGGTAGGTTTCATCAATATTCCATCTCGAGAGACCACATGACCCAACAGATACCAAAAGGAGCACAAAAAATACATTTCTTCAAGTTTAGAGAAATATGAAACTATCTACATCGGTCAAGCATCATTCTAAGATTCTCAATATGATTTTCACCAGCCCATAGACTATCCAATCATCAAATTATACATCAACAAATTAATGGATTAAATCTTTAAAATCAACTACTACTATTCTAGAAAAAATAACAGTGGCATTCTTACATACAAAATTTATTGCCGTGTATTGGAAGCATCCCCACTCTGTCGCAAAGGTAATCTTCTACCAATCTTCCTTTGCAATTCTTATCTGATTATAGCCAAAAAAATCCATCTGTAAATGAGTACACTTCTTGTGTTATATTTTTATCATTTAATCAATATGATCTAGGATCTTATTTGAGAGAATAACATGCACAAAAATAATCACAAGAGATAAGAGACACAAAGAGTTTTCCTCGGGGAAACCATAAAGGAGAAAACTCTGCAACTTCCTCGGAGATAGAATGAGCACCAATAGAAAAAGTAAACCCCAAAAACACAAAGATGATCTTCGACAACTGTTCTCTCTCTCACTTGTGCGAGCTCGTCTTCTCTCACTCATGCGCTACAATTGAGTGAGTGTGTGTTTCAAATAGAGAGTCTCACTTTCTATTTATACTAGTTTTCCACTTGACAATTACTTATCAGGACTAACCTCACTAGGAGAGTCTAATAACCCTAGTACCCCTCATGAACTGTGGGGAATTTTTCCCCAACTTAAAAAGGAGGGTTAAGCTCTATGCCTTTACATGACTTGATTACATTAATGATTCTTTCAATAGGAACATTGGGGTAAAAATAAATTCAATATATGCATTTCAAAGTTATAAATACATCAACACTCCCCCTTAACTAGGAAGGTATTCTCTTGATACAATTCATTAGTGCAAGTCTTTGGCACTGGATCATTCATCAAAGCTAGATCATCATCAAAGATGGATCACCATCAAAGATGGATCATCATCATCACTGGATCATTATCAAAGTTGGATCATCATCAAATATGGATCATCACTGGATCATCATCATCATCATTGCTCCCGCTATCTTGAGCAAATGGTACTATCTCTCAATTATTCTCATAATAGGAAGTTCTACTGAGCAAGCCCTTTTTCATGTTGGTTGTAGGCCTATCCTCCATGTAGGTCTTCATCAACAGAGCCAACCCTTTTTCATGCTAGATGTACTGCCTTTCCCTTGCAAGGAATTCCCCTGCAGAGCCAAACCTTTTTCATGATGGATGCAGCACCTTCCCTCTGCAAGGATTTCCCCTACAGAACCAGCCCTTTTACATGATGGATGCAGCACCTTGCCTCTGCAAGGATTCCCCCTACAGAGCTAACCCTTTTTCATGTCGGATGTAGCACCTTGCCTCTGCAAAGATGTCCCCTACAGAGCCATCCCTTTTTCATGTTGGATGTAGCACCTTTCCTCTGCAAGGATTTCCCTTACATAGCCATCCCTTTTTCATGCTAGATGTAGCACCTTGCCTCTGCAAGGATTTCCCCTACAGAGCCAGCCCTTTTTCATGCTGGATGCAACACCTTTCCTCTACAAGTATTTCCACTACAGAACCAACCCTTTTTCATGTTGGATGCAGTACCTTGCCTCTGCAAGGATTTCCACTATAGGGCCAACCTTTTTTCATGATGGATGTAGTACCTTTCCTCTGTAAGGATTTCCACTACAGATCCAACCCTTTTTAATGATGGATACAATACCCAGCACTTACATCTGACCATGGGAGGAACCAATCCTACCACCATGTCAAAAAGGCACAGCACTTATATTTGACCATGGGAGGAACCAATCTTACCACCATGTCAGAAAGAGACAACACTTATATCTGACCATGGGAGGAACCAATCCTACCACCATGTCAGAAAGGCACAGCACTTATATCTTACCATGGGGGGAACCAATCCTACCACCATGTCAGAAAGGCATGACACTTATATTTGACCATGGGAGGAACCAATCCTACCACCATGTCAAAAAATCTCATGGACTGTCACTTCCCCTTGGAAGGAACCTCGATCTGGAGAACACCAAGCTTCTCCCTAAAATACTCAAACTTCACTCTGGCCATTTCTAGCATAGAATCACATCAAGGATGATTACGTCCAAGGATAACCTGCGAGCTTCGCCAGGACTTATTGCATCCAAGGAAAAAATACAGGATTTTTTACGTCTGAGCAACCTACGAGCTTCACCATGATCTTATGCTCAGACAACCTATCTCATTGTCTATGATGGAACTCCCTCTTTCAAGAGATCTTGATTTGGATCACAAAATGGAGCTTCACTGCTCCTTTCTGCACCATATCCATGATATAGTGATATTTGATCTTGATATGCTTCAAATTGTCATGGAACACCAAGTTCTCTGACAACTTCACACAACTCTGGTTGTCACAATATATACAAGTAGCATCCAACTAGAGATCAAACCAATCAAATAGTAGTTTCCTCAGCCATACTGCCTCACCACTCACTGAGCAAGTTGTGACATACACTGCTTTGGTTGTACTCAGTGCCATGCAGGACTACTTCCTGCTAAACCAATAGATCACACCTGATCCCATACTAAAGCAACATCCCAAAGTTCTCTTCCTATCAATGGCACTTCTTGCCCAATCCGAATCCACATAACCCTCCAGGTTAATCTTTTGATTCACTTCATACTTGAGCCCATAGTTAATTGTACCCTTCAAGTACCTCAGAATATTCTTTGCAGCAATTATGTGAACATATCTCGGATCCATCAGGAATTAGCTCAATGTGTTCACAGCAAATAAAATATTTGGTCTCGTATTTGTCAGGTACATCAATGACCCAGTCATCTGACGATGCATAGTGGAATCAATCGTCTCTGATGAAGACACACTCAATAGCTTCAGGTTTGATGCCATAGGTGTGGTCATGGCCTTGCATTCCATCATCATGAACCTATTTAGAATCTCTATTGCATACTTCCCTTGTCCAAAGGAGATTCCATCCACACTCTACCACACCTCCATGCCTAGAAAGTAGTGCATCATAACCAAGTCCTTCATCTCGAACTCGACAGCAAGTCTCCTTATTGCAACTTTAATGAGTTCCTATTTCCCTGTCAAGAATAAGTCATCGACATATAACAGAAGAATCATTGGTATTTTTCCTTCAACTTTGAAGCAAAGGTTGGAATCTGATTTATTCTCAGTAAATCCTAGAACCATTAGTAATATTCCCATCCTGTCATATCATGTCGAATCTCAGGATCTTTTGCAGTCACTTCCTCTGAAGTGGAGCATCATTCTCCCTCTGTCTTTCGTACTCTATGTATTGAAACATTATGTACTAGAGTGACAAGTAGCTTCCTCTACTACTAATATTCTATGTATCCATCTAGCGTCACTGGATACCAAGATCCTCTATATTGAACCTTTTCAAAAGTTCTTCTCGCACCCATCTGTGAGCTTGATATCCTCTATAATATTTCATCTTCAATATTATAGCATTAAACGTTAATATCTTCATCACTCTAGGTGATCTTGAAGCTCCTTATGTAACTATATGTTCTATCCCATGGGTGCCTTCTGAGCTCGTACATGGCCTTCTTTCTTTCATTGGAAGTATCATCATACTATTTTCTTCTTGGATTATTTCTCGTGCCCAAGGTGGTATTCATCCACCATCCTCATTATATTCTTCTAAATATATTTTTCTTCCACTATGGAAGCTTCAGGTTCATCTTCATGTATGCTTATTGGAGAATCTTGAATTGTCGTCACTTGTTCTTCAGAACAAGTTTCATCCTTCTTTTCTTGTAGGCGATTGTACGTGATCTTTCCTACAAGTCAAATGCACCAGTTATATGGTTAGAAACATTTCATAATGCATATTTATAATGGAAAATTATTATGCATAAATATATAATCATGCAATTATTTTATCTAATACAACATTCATCCATATCTCATGGAAACTTTCTAGATGCCTTCCATCTCTACCATGACATCATTAAGATTGTGCACTGATCCAATATGTCAGCAAAGAGGTTTCATTCTAGATAAGTAACAATGGAGAGTTGTATAGCACCATGAGCTACTTACCCATCACATGCATATTAGTAGTATATTGTCATTAATACAAACATTCTATCATGCATAACACATCAAATAAATATGAACAAATACATAACCAAATAATATCATGAAATGACAACTGAACACTTGTCTTTATTTGTTTCATGGTTAGACTCCTTCTTTCAGCTTCATCATCTTCTTCATTCATAAAAGCATCATTTCTTATCCAAATGCTAATATGGATAAGAGCTTCAAGAATTGAGTTCTTCATATTCATCATCACTTGAGGGATCTTCTTTGAATCATGAGAGCTTGATATTCAATTGCTCCCATCTTCTCTTCTCTTATTACGAGTCAATATTCTTCTTGTGTTCACTCTTCCCAAAGTATTATGAAGGTAATCACTTCATTCCGGCACACATTCCTTGAATGAATGAATCCCATGATCCTAGGAGGCCATTCAAGGTGGTTATCACAATTTTTGCATTCTCTACTTCTTCATCCACTGCTTCAAGTTGTTCTTTGATTTGAGAGACCCTTGTAGAGTATGACTGTATGGTCTCTACATTCTGGATATTTACATTCTTCAACCAGTTTCTCAAAGTCATCTTCTGATTTATGTTCTTCCCTTCATATAGCTTGGTCAAGGAATCAAACATCTCTTTAGGTGTCTTTAGGGAAGACACTTGTGTTATAAGGTGATCCTTGATTGAATCAACAATTATCCTCTTGGCCTTGACCAATTTCTCCTTTTGTAAGGCTTTAGCCTCATCTCCCTCTGGAACTAGAACCTCTCCACTTATGTAGGTGTCCAATTAATTTTCTTCAAGAACAAGTGAAATCCTATACTTCCATGCTCAGAAGTTTTCAGCTTCACCAAGCTTGTCATCAAGCTAGTGTGATAGGTCATTTTGAAATGAGAACCTCAAAGGTAGATAGAAAAATATTAGATCTTACCAATTTGAGGTGTCCATCCTGGTTCCATATTTGGATAATCTAGGGTTTGTCAAAGAAACCCTAATTTTCAAAACTTGGAATATTTCATATCTGCTTGGATAGAAATATGTTCCTCCTGAAGGTGAGATGAGCAGCATACTCATTTTCCCAAAACTGTGATCAGAACTGCAAAATATCTGATGCCCTAGTTTTCTTCAATTTCTTCTGTATAATTTCTTGATATTGTTTCTGCAATATATCCAAAAGTACTACTCTTGTGCATTTGAAAATTTTCACTACGGTATCCTCATCTTTCTTATTTCCAACACCATAGTTTTTAGCTAAATTGGTTTCACCAATTGTGACTTATGAGAGTTTTCCCAAGGTGACTTATTTTAGGACTATTCAGCGTAACAAACTTGTACAAACTACCACGTGGCACTATTTCACCGTCAGGGTCTCAAAATTTTACCAAAAAAATTAAATTTCGTGCCCTATCTATAACATCTTGAGAAATTTCATTTGGACCTTTGTAGCCCGAGATATAGCAATTTTCCCTAGGTGTCCTGTTTAAGGATGAATCCTGGGAGAGGCTAGAACCCTGATTTGGAGGAATCATATCTCCCATAATATAGAGAATCTAAGGCTGAAACGTTTATATAGGGTACATCAGGAATTTATCTTTGTCTTGTAAATGTTTCGGCTCCTGATCCTTCTCCAATATCGAGATACATCGAATGCACCAAAATGACTAGTTTTAGTCTTTTAGGGGTTTCTAGTCTGGGGTCAAATTAGGGTTTGACTTTCCTGAAATTTTACCCAACAAAAAAATTTCAATCTTGGTCTCTAAATTTTGATTTTTAGGAGGAGATAAATACCATGCTGGGATCACTCAAATATTCCTCTTCTGTGAAAAAACCCTAATTTCCTGCAGTAGTGATAGGTCAAAAACTGAAAATGCCCGGAATCAAATTCCACTTCAACAAAAAGATGCACCCTTCAATGGAGAGTTAGCCTAGCCTCGTTTTTCTGATGATTTGTGGAGAGAGACCTAAAACTAAGAATCCCTAGATTATGTAGCTTCACAATGTCTTCTTCTCATGTTAGCTCTGATACCATGTTAGATTTTTATCATTTAATCAATATGATCTAGGATCTTATCTGAGAGAATAACATGTACAACAATAATTGCAAGAGATAAGAGACACAAAGAGTTTTCATCAGGGAAACCATAAAGGAGAAATCCCTATAACTTCCTCAGAGATAGAATGAGCACCAATAGCAAAATTAAAACCGAAAAACACAAAGATGATCTTTGACAACTGTTCTCTCTCTCACTTGTGCGAGCTCCTATTCTCTCACTCATGCACTACAGTTGAGTGAATGTGTGTTTAAAATAGAAAGTCTCACTCTCTATTTATACTAGTTTTCCACTTGAAATTTACTTACCAGGGCCGAACTCACTAGGAGAGTCTAATAACCCTAGTACCCCTCAACCGTGGGGACTTTTTCCCCGAATTACAAAGGAGGATTAACCTATATGACTTTACATGACTTGATTACATTAATGATTCTCCCGATAGAAACATCGGGGTACAAAGAAATACAATATATAAAATATATAAGTGAATACATTTCAAAGATACAAATACATCAACATCTTGTCCTCTAACTCTCTCCAATACTTCATCTGTGAACGGGGTCACGAATGGATCATGCAAGAAGGCATCATTTAATTCCTGCAGGTCGACACAGATGTGGAATTCACTAGTTTTATTTTTCTGGAAAACCATAGGACTAATCCATTCAGATTCATCGATATGTTGTATAATTCCTACATCTATCATCATGTCTAATTCTATCTTGATCACCTTCTCTTTATATCTCATATTGAGTCTATACAGTCGTGCTCGAAAAATTTTGCATTGGGATTTAGGGGAATCTATACAGTCGTGCTTGAAAATTTTTGGATTGGGATTTAGGGGAATCTTCATTTCTGCTAGATCACCAATAATCCCCTTTGTTGTGAATATTTAATTAAATATTATTAATTATAAATAATTAGATTATTATATTACTAGTGAAAGGGTGTCACCCTTGACTATGCTAGCTCAATCCATATAAAGGCAAGCTTATTGTACATTTATATTCATCATCTAATATTATTCTCATTTATCATCCAACATGAAAGTCGAATTTGACTATTAACTGTCCAACCAAATATGGTTGTACCAAGTGGTATCAATGTTGTGAATATTTAATTAAATATTATTAATTATAAATAATTAGATTATTAGGTTACTAGTGAAAGGGTGTAACCCTTCACTATGCTGGCTCAAGCCATATAAAGGATATCTTATTGTACATTTATATTCATCATCTAATATTATTCTTATTTATCATCCAACATGAAAGTCAGATTTGACTATTAACTATCCAACCGGATACAGTAATACCAAATGGTATCAGAGCAGATCCGCTACTGCACTATGAGCTCGGACTCGGCTCATCAATTCCTAATTTTTCTCATTGCTTACTCCTCCATCCAATCCTTTAACCACCTCAGTAGTATCCCCTCTCACTGAACATTTGCTCCATCTTTCCATTTTCCTCCTCACCACAACGTTCTCCCACCTTCCCTCTTTCCCTCACTATCCTCCTCACGCATTTTTTTCTCTTTACTTCCCTGCGTGTCCACTCGCTGTCCTCCCACTTTTCTCCATCGTCTTCCTCTTCAACGCATTCCCTCCACCATTCCCTCCTCTGTGCATTCCCTTTTTCACATTTCCTCCACCCTCCCTCCTCCTCTGTGCATTCCCTCCTCCACTGTCTGCGCTCCCACCTCATGCCTTCTCCTTCCGCTCTGTGCTCTTCCCCATAATCCACTTCTCACCCATCTTTCTGCTGCTCTCTACATGCTGCAAGTCATCCCTCACCATGCCACCATCTTCACATGCATTCCCTACACATCTTCATCTCCACACACACCTCCTTCACGTAGCCTTCTGCACAGCCTCCTTCCAACATCCTCCTTCACACCCACGCACTCGCCTGCTTCTCCCCCACCTCACTGCAGCTTCGCTTGCTCCTCCACCATTCCTCCTTCCATCATTCTCATGGGTGCATTCCTTCACGCCAACCCTAAAACGTGAAAAAATAATATTTAAATTAAATATTATATAATAATATAATTAAAATATTTATTTTTAAAAATTTAAAACAAAAAAAACTATATACAAAATATTATATATAGTTTATATAAAAAACAATAATAATATTAATTAATTAATTAATATTTATTGTTATTCAAAAATAAAAATAAAAAAATTCCACCTCTCAAAAGTCAAAATAGCATCAAAGTACACACCTCCGCATACAAGGTCCAATACCATAGCAGAGCTAGAAGAGAAAATCGAAAAAATGGAGAAGGACATCAAGTCCCTTGTTGCTAACCAAAAAAACTTGAAGGAAGAGATGAAAAATAACAATACAGTACTCGAAGATGAGCTTGCTCTGGTAATAGAAAGTAGGCTGGATGAAAATTTTGACATCCTGAACGAAAAACAAAAATACTGGGATGACAAGATGAGTACCATGACTCAAAACATAAACATCTTAACATAGAACTTGAGCACCATAACGCAGAACCATAATACATTAATCAAGGTGTTACAAAGACTCGTACCTAGTTCGTACCAAGTCAGCAGTCCAGACATGTTAGATGCCTCATTTCATGTTTCCACATAGGAAACACTCGCAAAGAATCAAGAATATTTGCAAAAAGAAATAAAAGATTAATAATGTGACGCTTAAACAAGAGACCGAAATAAAAATACTCCCATATATGGAGGCACAATTAAACACCAAAATAGAAGCTATCAATAATATAGTAGAGAATAAAAGGGTTTAAAATATCCAACAACAACAAAGTAGTTCAAATATGTCACTTGCAACGTCTAGTAGTTTTGAGCCACCATCAAACCATAAAGAAAAAGGAAATCAAAATTGTCCTTACAAAGTGTACCCATCTAAGGAAAAAATAGAGTTGTCGAAATACAATGGAAGTGAAGACCAATGCATTGCTTGGCTAAACAAGGAAGAAGAATACTTTGACATTTACAATATTCAATATGACGAGGAGAAGGTGAAATGTGCTTCAATGCATATGGAAGGGTATGCCTATAATTGGTACTTACGGTGGAGGAGAGATAATTTTTCATACACCTGGAACTTGTTCAAAAATGATTTTTTTAATAGGTTTCAAGGAATCAACGAAGATGAATTTTGCAATAAACTTACCAGATTACAACAGGTTGGAAGCGTTGAGGAATTCATGCATATGTGGGAATCCTTATCGACACAAGTATTTGGGTTGTCTAACAATAAAAGACTCGAAACCTATTTAGGAGGTCTTAAACCATACCTCCAAAAAGAGTTTACATGACATACCTAATGTAGAAGTAGCAAGATATAAAGCCAAAGCCGCAAAACTCAAATCGGAAGGAATAAGAAAAAGAGGTGATAACCATTATCGATAAGAAAAAGAGACACAAAGTAGGTACTGTGAACATACTTGGGCCCTTGACCATCAATGTCACAAACCTCAATCATATTCCTATGAAATGGAAAATATGTTGAAGTCTTCTAACAAATACTCTGCTAATAGAAAAAAGAAGAAAAACACATGTCATCGATGCAGTAATGACTGGACCACTGGCCATAAATATAAGAACAATCAAATAATACAATGCAGAATCATCAATGGAAAGGAAATGCAAGTCACTGCACCAGCAATCTCATTCGATTCTAATACCGACACTGAATCAAAATGAAGGACGACATTAGAAAAATACTCAACCTTTGAGGACAAAGCTTTTCCCAAGGGGAAGGAAATGTTGTGAATATTTAATTAAATATTATTAATAATAGATAATTATATTATTAAGTTACTAGTGAAAGGGCATAACCCTTCACTATGCTGGCTCAAACTGTATAAAGGTGAGCTTATTGTACATTTAAATTCATCATCTAATATTATTCTTATTTATCATCCAACATGAAAGTTGGATTTGACTATTAACTATCCAACCGGATACGGTTGTACCACCCTTTATCTCCAAAAACTTAGTAGGGAATAGATATTGGAATTCATGAAATAAGTCTATAATTTTCCCTACTATTTCAGCATCCCAATAGTTTCCAATATTAGAAAATTTCAGATTTTCTGGTGAACTAATATTTACCTTATTTATTCTGAGGGGCTTCAAAAAAATTTCATTTGATAAGCCTTATCCTTCCACTGTTCGACTACTCTTATATTCAAGAATATTTATGTCATGTGGATCATCATCATCAGGTTCACTAGCTACTTTATATCTTTTCATCCAATCCTGAACCGTTCTATTGTTATAAGGGAAACTCGACATCGGAACAGGGATGTCCTAAAATATCTTAGTTCTTATAACTTGCAAAGCAGTATTAATCGTTGTACAGTCATCAATAAAGATGAAAGCATGTGTGGAACTGATATCTATCTCTTCCCATTGTATATTCTCTTGTCGCAACTCAACCGACATGTACCAGTTTCTCGATATCATATCAAAAGTATGTATAAATTGATGAACCCATTCTTGTCGCGGCGACCTCTTCCATGTCGCATGAAAATTTTTAATATGCTTAATATGATTTGTCAATCCAGTATATTTCTAGCTAGTATAAGACATATTCTCTCCAAATTTGATTTCTAACAACCATTAGCATTGTGGCCATTCTAAAATAGATTGCTTATGAGAAACCCACCACCTGGTGGGTGTAGCCTTCAATGCAACATCTAGTGATAACAAGCATTGAGGTTCCAACACTGTTTCTTCAAAATATGTAAGAAATGTGTCCAAGTTAGATAATCCTTCATATGTAGGTAGATCACATACTTGAGTACCTACTCACCGCATAGATTTCATGATTCTTGCACACTTTCA
The DNA here is from genome assembly GCA_001517045.1 of Pseudotsuga menziesii. Classification (NCBI taxonomy): domain Eukaryota; kingdom Viridiplantae; phylum Streptophyta; class Pinopsida; order Pinales; family Pinaceae; genus Pseudotsuga; species Pseudotsuga menziesii. Next base: position 96,386 of record LPNX010210163.1, read on the forward strand.
CATCAACACTTCATGTAGTTGATTTTGTTGGTTCTCCAGAGCTTCTCTTGAATATGATGTATAAGAGATAATAATTCACGAACTCAGATTACCATCAAGTGTCGTATTGACATAATCATCCATTGTAGAGGAAATATTGTAGATATTATCCAAATATCCTTCTTATTCTCCATTGTTCACTTGCTCAACATACCTATGGGATTCCAAAGGATCAATTGGGGTGGCCACCCGTATCTTTGTATCTTCAAATGAAAATATTCTCTTTTTAAAATTAATAACTCTTCAATTGTCAATATTCCAGTAGATCCGTAAAAGTGAGGGATACGAATTCGTATCATCGACAATGTCTATGACTTCAAAATCTACAAAGGTTCGAAGTCCCTCCACTTCGACGGGAACTTGTGTTAGTCAACCAATAGGAAATACCTTCGACTAATTGGATAAACATGACTCAACAAGAGACCATACCAGTGTTGGTTTTCCCATGCCCAATTTTTTCCTTGTCAGAATATTAACATCTGACCCCAAATCCAGTATGATAAAATCCATATAATAATCACCTATCTGGGCATTCATTCTTAACTCGTGACTAGTTTTCGGTCTTTTACCAACGTGGTTAAATTATCTTTCTGGTCACACACTTGGTTGAGTTTTTTCAAATAAATATGATGGTTCTTCCAACATTATTATTAAAGAAAACACAAACTAGGTTGATTCCCTGTCGTACTGTCCAAACAACTTCACACATGAACCAATGTTGCTCAGGGTATTTCAACTCGTTCCCATTGAATAAAGGAAACTTTATGTCACTTGAAATTCTATTTGCTTAGGGTATTATTGAATTTGGATTGAATTTTCCACTAGTAGGAACTCCCCGACTACTATCTTGACTATTACTATTACTATGATTTACAAATCCACAATTAAATACACTTGTAGGTATTACCTTAGTTGTTGGATATTTAGGCGAGGTCGTGGGTATTTCGTAGTCCTGGTTTCGATATGGCACTTCCTCTTGTTCTTCAGAGATAAGCCGATATTATTCCTCTTCATCACAAGATTGTTCATCAAGGTGTGGTTCCAAATCGTAGTCCCTTATTTTGGTTGCACTTCAACTTCCTCTACGTGTCGTTGTCCTTCTTCTCTTCCCCAACCAAAATATTCTTCCACTCCTTAGGCGACCACCCTCTTTCTCATTCTCACTATCAACATAGACATCTCAGCTCATTTTGGTCCATTTTTTTCAAGCCTTTATTATGACATCACCCAGGTCCTCCACACACAAATATTTACTCATCAAACACCATCCTCGAGATGCCTTTCTCATAAACTAACATATTAATCCTCTTCTTTAAAGATTTCAAGTAATGTCCTTGAGGTTCTTGGAAAAAATCTATTTTTGTCTAACTGTATGATATTATCATATCGACTGCAATATTAGTATTATATCCCTCCAATATGCTATCAACCTAGAAGTCAACAACCCTAGATATAGGAATACTAAATATTTCCAACCATTGGATTAGCTGAGGACTCCACTTATTGGGTTCTCCACTTTGAAAGAATTTCCTTTGAGTCACTAGCTTCAACAACCATTCATGCAGCAAATTGGGAAATTAACTAAAGAAAATTTTGTGAATAACTGAGTATCTTTCTAACCATTCTGTTGGATTCAATCGTGATCCCTCACTTTCTTCCCATGCAAACTCTCTTTCTCTGTAATCCACCCAATCTTGAATCTCTAGTTTCGTCGGGTACCAAAACATGTCCCCTTCACAATGATTCAGGTCCCAACAACGAAACCATTTCTTTGCATCTTTTCCACTGACCTAGGCTCATATTTCCCTATTTATCCAACAAATCCCAAGGTATCGACCCGACTGAGTGTAACCTGATCGAAAACACCCTCAAAGGTGTAGTCTCACCTGAGATATCTATGGGGACTTCCATAACCAATTTTCTACAGTTATGGAAGGGGATTTATTCATGACAACATCAAGAAACAAACCAACCAAAATGGAGGGATGGATTACCATCGGCAAATACACCAAGAAAGAAGGTCAATCTTTTGACACATTCACAACATGTAGGAATATACAGAGCTATCATCGCATGCAGGATATATACAACATACACATCTAAACCATAATTATTGTTGACATTCCATAGTATAATTTCGTTAAACTCGTAAAGTTTCAAACACAATGCATACATACATTAAATACAAATATATTTAACGTGGAAACCCATATGGGAAAAAACCACAAATCACTCTTCATTTGGCATGAGTAATATTAGGAATGCTTTTGGTCTGCGCATACATCTTGCACACTTCTCTTAGAATATTCTTTACAATGAATAGGTTTTCAGTGTCTTTCTCAGGCTCTCATGCTTTTTTCCATTTCTTTTGTCGGCCTCTCTATTGATCTCATAAGGTTTTTACAATCAGCCATCATCCGTCATGCATCAAGAGTATGCATGAAATATTGATCTCCTCAATATTTTGCGATCGTCCACACATAGCTTGAATCAATTCTATATATATTTTTCAATTCTTGTTTCAACCATTGACTAGTTCTCAACTGAAAATCGACTGGTTGTTCTAACTACCCCATTGAATCTCTTTACATTAATAAAGGGGCTAATGACCCAATTTACAATCATGCCCATTCCCAAAGATAGTATATTAGTATAACTTAACTCACTCTTACATTTATTGTTTTCTCAGAACATGTCGAATTCCTATATTAGAATTACTCTTATCCTTTTACCGTAGCGACCTTGCTCACCCTACTACCCAATTCTTCACAATTCCAACCAAAACTAGTATGCTTTTTCCTAGGGAAAACAATTTCTAATAAAGATAGTATGGAGGAGCTGGAAAAGATTCTAAAATAAGAATCCATTTCAAGCAATCCTGAGCAGATAGTTGGTTAGAAAAGAGGGGTTGATGAGATGTAAATAGATGAGGATGAGTAACCTCCTCCAGCTAAAAAGAAAAAGGTTGATCAGGCATAGGAGGCTACAACACTATCCATAAGAGAGATTCAAGCTGAAGTATCTAAATAATTTGGCATGATAGATGAACCAACAATATTATTAAAGAAAACACAAACCAGGTTGATGCCCTATCCATTTTTGGAGTTCACAATACTACAAAAATACAAATAAATAACTCCTACATGACCCATACTGGTGCAAACTGACCTACAATCTATCTAAATGGAAATAAGAAAGAGAGGTGTAGATAATATGAATGAAGATAGAATGCAAGAAATTCCTACTAATAAAATACTTTTGATAGTTTCGGATAATGTCAGTGACACATTCACATATTTAGTAGTTGATCCCATGGTTCCCAATCCTACTTCTATGAAATATTATAGGGATACAAAGCACATTTTGGATTGGTCCTTGTTTAGTGAGATTGAAAAAGTATATTCCTTCTAATAGACTAGTGGTATGATTTGTGCTAAGGTGGTAAAAGCTACTAAAACAAAGAAAAGGTTTAGATAATCCTTGAACAAAGTAGGAGATCTTTTAAAAGATGAAAATTTGACAACTAGAGCTAAGCAAATGACTATCGAATAACTTGAGGATAATATTTTGAATTTAAACGTCGAACCAGGTGAGGATTCTCAATTCAAATCTCTAATAGCTAGAAAAGACAATGGAATTTCAAATTAGAAGGGTCGGCTTAAAATACCAACTATACACCTAGTACAAATTGCTGAAATTCATTAGGTAGAAAAATAGAAGGAGTAGTTATTAGCTATTGTAGTAAAATACACAACATGGATATATGAAAGAAATAAAAAGATAAAGGAATTGAATTCTCAAATATCCCCTATGGAATTCCAAGAAAAGAATAGAGCACAAAATGTAGCACCATCTACCATAACAATAGAGGTGACAGAGCAGGACCAAATGCAGTCAAATTCAAAGCAAGATATGAATGAAGTTACCACACAACCACCATCAGTTGAAGTGGTTGATGTAGATGATGTTAGGGTACACAGGGTACTCCCAAAGGACCGAACACCAAGAATAACCACTTCACACAAACAGATCACAGATCAATACACCAATGTTTGTCACGTGGTTAAA